>JAUZNK010052841.1:0-30702 GCA_035046665.1 Euphysa ruthae
TTTTTTTTTTAAAACGAAGTTTTTAACATTTATTTTGTAAAATTTTTATTGATAGTGAATAAATACTTACTTACTTACTAGTCCTGGACCTGAAATGATTGGTTTAAAATGAAAATTTTCTAATTTTTTTTTTTCCACAGAAATCATTTTCTTATTTAATTTGAATAAGTTCAAAAAACGGTTTTTTTTAAAAAGTTATTATTTTTTGGACCACTTACGAAGCTGAAGAGGATCCTATATATTTTCATCCGTTTGTTTGCATGTATATCAAAAACCTGTTACCAAAATGCGCTCACTAGTTTTGTCTAAAATTTTGGGTGATGGCAGGCATGCATGTAAATAAAGAAAATTACTAAGTTAAACTTTGGATAAAAGTTTTTTGCTTCTTGGCACTGCACTCTGATATAGCCAAGAATATAAGGAAACATAAATAAAAGAAATTTTTATTTATTTATTTTCAAATTTTAATTGATGGATATTTTATTTATTTGAAGATTAAGCTTTTTGGTTTAAAATTTTTTATTCTATCTAGATATTTGTTATTGGGATTCATTCAATCTTTAATTTTCACCAATAATATGTTCCAAAATATTTTGTTTATTTTTCTATTTAAATAACTTTTTGTTAAATTTGCCAATATAGCGGATAATTTAATCCTTTAAGTGTCATCTTTTTTTATAATTTCACAAACTTAATAGGACTGGAAGTATTTACAGGAAGTGCCATTAATTAGGGTTTGTTTGCATGGTTTTAAAAGTCTAATTGTTATGTCAATGACCCTTAAAGGTTTATTTATTTGCCCCTTCTACAATCTATTATGATTGGTAATCATAATTAGTAAAAATGACAAAATGAAATTATTTTGGATTTAAGAATCCGGCTACTTAATTCCTTAAGGGTCACGTTTTAATTTTAATTTCACAAAAAGGTCACTTGATTCAATATTTTTACCATGGCGAGCATCAGAACAATATGATAAAGTGGAAAAATTTTACTTTCATTTTATTTAAAATTTGATAGGAATCCTGCTTTTTTGGTTTTGACATATTTGATATATACAGGAAATACCATTAATCAGGGTTTTTTTACATGAGGTTGCAATGCCATATCACAGCAATAATGCTTAAGGGGTTAAATAATGATGAATGTTCAATTTCAAAGCTCTTTCCTTATTGGACTTTTTTGTTTGATCATTTTTTGCTCTATATTAAGTAAGTTAGGAAGCATTTTTATATCCATATTACCACATGCTTAAATTTACTGCCAGATATTCATGCCCAAAATACAGATTTCTTTTTTATTTTTCTGATTTATGGTATTGTGTTATGTTAGAATATCTTTAATAAAAATTTTATCATTGATAATTTAGTGATTGCACGGGGAAATATTGGTTAAACAAGACCTTTAAGTTTTTATACTAGGAAAAAGCATTGATTCAGGTACTTGGGTATTTTGGTGTGTGTTTTTTTTCGTTAAGACATGGCAGCTATTTTCTTGACAGAGGTTAGAGTAAATTTTTATCAATTTCTAGATATTTTATTTTTGTACATAGTTTTTTAAAGTTTTTTTATAATAATTTTAGTTTAAATATCACATAAGATTGTCGCTAGCGAAAAAGTTCTTTTATGAAGTGTATTGCTGAGGGTCCAACTTGTTATTTTGTTTTATATTTTTAGATTGATATTATTGACATGGAGACTGACGCTGATGATAAATACAATTATATATGTAATATTGTGGACCACTATAGTAATCTCTGTATAATTCAACCGCTTTCATCTAAAGTAGCATCTGAGGCTGCTGTCGTATTTAAAAACTGTTTTATTTCTTACTTTGGATTTCCTAGTATAATTCATTCAAATCTTGGCAGTGATTTTGTGAATGATTTAATATTTTTTACATCTGAGTTATGGTCTGGAAAGATATCATTTCTCAATGGTAATACTGATACTACTTCTAACTACAGTGGGTTGCATAATACAGGAAATGATACAATAAAAATGCTGATTAATGCCAAAGAGATCGATACTGGATTAAGCAACTGTTGGGTAGAGTGGCTTCCTGAAATTCAATGTATGTGTACATATCTTTAATCGACAGCAAAACATGTTTTATTAAATTTTTAAGTCCATTTTACTCACCATTTCATCAAAAATTTTTTTTTTTTTTTTAATCTTAAGATTAAAATAACTCTTTGTTAAAGAATACAAGTTATCTTGTTACATTCAATAGAATATTTGGACAACAAGATGGATTCATTGAGAAGTTGATAAGGGTCTTAAAAATAGCTGACCGGGGTCCTAAAAATTCACTCATACACTATGTTTTTTTAAGCAACCAAAGTTGACTCTCAGTAATAAACGTTGCTTCTGATATTGGAAATTTATGACTCATTGTTGCTTTTTAGTTGCTTAAATAATTTTATACAATTTTGAAAGATAGGGAAAACAGATTTACTGAAGTGGTATGTGATATTAAGAAAATAGTAATGTTAAATATGGCACTGTAATATAAGTTATATAAAAATAAGAATTTAAAATTAATTTTGAATTTTTATCATAGTTATCCTATTTTGATTTTATTTTTTCATATATTAGTTTACCTTAACAGCATCAATATTATCCGTAACTTAATCTTAAATCTCATTAAAGTCTACAAACGGTACTTTTCAAGTTTTTATTTATTACTGCTCCATCCAAATTATGTCATTAAATTATCTGTTGTTGTAAAATGTCTTTTTTGATGGTCACGATCAACAATTTATCTCAAAATCCTCATTGCGGAATATCAGCCTCCCTTAGTAAAATATCTCTTGGCAGGTTTTCAGGTGCCGGTGTTTTGCAAACTATAGGTTTTTGCATAGATTTCTTTGTTATGGTTTCTCAAAATAAAATACTTATGTTACATGTGCTATATAAAAATGACAGCTTTAAAATATAACGTGTTAAATTTTTTCCTGATAATTGGTATGCTGTATGTCAAAAATTTTGTTAAAATTTTAAATGCATATTTACTCTGTATTCTGAAATTTAAATGTTGCTTATGATGTTAATTCGATATCCGAAATTTGTTTGAAATTTTAGCAGTCCATTAGTGGTTGATTATAACGCAGTTTCTTGTAAAAAAAAAGATTGTTTTTCAGCACTTTCACAAATTTATGTTTGGTTTTACATTTTGCAATTTTTTTATCTACAAAAAAGTTTCTCATTACTTTCTGTTAAAATTTTGTATGAAGTTAGAGGAGCACATAGAATAACGTACCTTTCAGTTGCAAGATAGCCTAGATTCTCGTTTTTCAGCTGCTTAGATTCTATGTAGAATAAGATTTAAATATAAATTTTGTTTTTGGATATTTGCTTCACTTATCAACGTTTAGATTTTGTTTGAAATGTCTATTATGAAAGTCATAATGGTATTATTTATTATAAACAAGAATATATACTACACTATATATACTACAGGTATGAGCTCCTGAATTTTGATGTGTAAGTTCCCTCCAGAAAAATATTACATTGCACGTTTAATTCAATAGTTATAAATGATACATGATAAATAGAAAACATATCTTGAATTAAATATTCTGGTTAAATTTGGGAAGACAACTCACTCCCACCATTTCATGTTTTTAAATTTTTATTCACCTAACTGAGTTGACAAATATAAATATACAGGAATTAGCTTTTCTCATAAACTTTATTTGCAGCTGGTATCCTTAAAGAAGTTTTGGATATATGTCACTTGTAAAATGTGAAATATCTGCTATATTGCATCTTTAGGTTTATGTGTTATTTTTTAAATATAATGACTATTTATTCTTTGTTTGTTTACATAAAAGTCTAGTGAAGAATTAATATAAATATTTATACCCATTTTATTTAATTCTAGTAACTCTCAACACAACAAATGGAGAAGATAGAACCAAAACACCATATGAAATAGCTTTTCATCACAAGCCAAATGTTTTATATGAGGTATTATATGAGGTATTCATGTTGCTATTTTAAAGTCACCTAGAAAGGATTAAAAGAGGTCGATCTAAATTTTTATAGTGATTATATCAAGATATCATGTTTTTTATTTTTAAAAAAAAAAGGTTAATTTTTTTTCTTTGTTTACTTAAAAAATTTTTTTCTTGTTCAAGTTAATAATGCCAAACTTTTTTATGATGTCAGAAAATATTATAGCTGACTTTTTTAGATGGGAGCTATTTTGAAAATTTTATCAAATCTTGGCTCCAGTTTCCAAAAAATGTAAGATTTAATTCTAAAATAACTTTTTTCAATTTTGCCTAAGAAATCACATTTTAGGTTTTCAAAACTTCTATCAGGCCCGTATTGCAAAGCCTGAAGCATGTAAAATATTAAATTTAGATTTTTTAAAATTTTTCCTACTTATTTGTTTCTAGGATTATTTTGAATGTCTATGATTTGTTTATAATTTTAGTAAACCATTTTGTTATACGAGTCATTATCAGTTATCAATATCATTCTCAGTTTAACCTCGATTTTTCATACTAGCATGGGCTGGACAGGGAATATTAATGACCATCTTCCAACTTAATCTAGACTGTTAGGTTTAAATTCAAATTTTTCTGCATTAAATGTGTCCTTATTAGATATTTCCTTGTTTGTCTCAGTCTACCTTTGACCTTTGTTCTTGGAACTATCAAGTTTTTACACCCTCTTACTCAATTCTTCTCTTCCAATCTCACCAAGTGGTGCAACCAAATCAACCTAATTTATGATCTAAATAACATCTTTGATACTATGAATACTTAGCCTACTTTCCACTTGGTTTTTTTCTTTCTCTCAGGCTGTGGTTGCACATCCATTTAATCTTTTGTTTCCAAATGACCAAAATCTTCCAGTTTTACTGCCCAAGTCTCATTCAATATAACATAACAAACACAAACTTCATGCAAATTGCTTCTAATGTGAATCAACAAAACTACCATTTAACTGTGGAAGTAACTCTAATTGGTGTAAGATCTGCCTTATCTTTATCTTTTGTTTTAGCTTCCTGCCTAATAGTGGCAAGAATGTAACTAAATTACACTAGGTCTCTATAATCATTCTAATTTCTTTGTTTGCTACTATGAAAATATATTAAACAGTCTAGAAGTTTATATTAAACAAGTTTCTTTTTAACGACAAATTTCATGTGGTTGGATTCCCATTTTATCCATTATTGTCAAGTTGTCAATCCTCCAACTTTTTGCTGTTATACGTATTTAAATAGGAAATATAACAGTTACATTATGTAGTATTGTAAGGTATTTAATGTAAAATGTCAACCAAAAATAGTTGCTGGTAATTTAGAAATGGTGCAGCGACCTGTTTTAATAACTAAAGAAATCATTGCAACAATATAAGTGATAGATAAAATTATAAATTATTTTTGTATTGGAAAATCTAATGAAAAATTATATTGGACAAAAATTTGTAATTTTAATTCAAAATTCTGTTTTAGATTGCATGTTGGGCTGCAGGGCAAATTAACCCATTTTAGATCCAAAGTCAAAAACCTTTTATTTCATTAGACTAATTTATTACTTCAATTTTGGCAAAATGCATATTTATTACAAAATTTTTTTATTTGAGAATTTTAAATACCTTATTGTTGGTATCATTATTCAGTCTTAACATATAAATCTAACAATTTGAAGATTTTGAACCAACTTCAATGTAGGGTAGTTGCCAATGCCCTAGTTTTGAATCACTACTTTTCCAGTGCTTGAAAAATGTTTTTACATAGCTGCCAATGTCTCTATTCGTTCCAAATTGACCTCCAGGTTCAATGTTACAACATTGAAACTCTAGTGATTCCCTTGTAGCGCGTTGTAGATACCCTTGTAGCGCGTTATAGATATTGCAAGTTAAATAAATAATCCAATGAAAATTTTTTAGAAAAAAATTAATGAAAAATGCAATGGAAAAATAATTAGTGTGTAAAAAAGGCCCTAAATTGTTAGTGAGTGGTCAAAGTGTTAGTAGGCTTTTTTTTGTAGACAGTTTCTCTGAAAAATTTCAATTACTCTAATATCAGGATATTAAAAGGTTTATTTTCTTATCATTTGGTTACATGGACTTATATTTTTTATGTTTTAGGTTGAGGCAATAGAAGAAGAAATACAATCTGAAAACAATGCTCACAAAATAATTGAAAACTCGATATATAAACATAAACTTGAAAATAACCCACAAGTTGATAATATTACAAAAGTTACTAAAACAAATGTCATATTACCAACTAATGAGGATATTGTTATTCAAGCTCCTCTGACGACAAAAACACAAGTAAATCTTGCTGCTGAGCAGAATATTGTAGCAGTTATTGATGCCAATGGAGATATATCGACAGCGGATATTTATTCTACTGAAATGCAACATGCTTTGAATGAACAATTAAAAGTCTGTGACACAGGTTTGAAAAAAGAAAATCATGAAATAGATTTAGATGATGATCATCTGAATGAAGAGCAGCAACACCATATGAATGACTCAAATGAGCATCTGATTGAACATCTGCATGATATGATAGACTCTGATGATAAATTACAGGAGCAAAAACATTTTATAGGTGCTGATGATATTGTCATTCAGCACATTAATTCTAATGAAATAATAGTTAATGGTCTTCAACAAAATGAATTTAAAATTATTAATTCTATCAAGGGAACCTAGTATTTGATTTTCTTTAGGGAACATAAAATTTATAATGAACTTCTAAAATTTCAACTATTTTAGTAGCGTTATGATTCTAAAAATAGATAGCTCATTCTTTCTTAAGCTTTTTACAAAAGCGATTTTTTTTTTGATGTTGGAATTTTGAGGTTAAGATCTAAAATCATCATCGTTATTGTCATCATCATTGTCATCATTGTCATCATCATCATCGTCATCGTCATTATCATCGTCATCATCGTCGTCATCACTGTTGTGGTTGTCATCATCATCGTCATCATCGTTGTCATCATCATTGTCATCATTGTCGTTGCCGTCATCATCATCGCCATCATCGTCATCATCATAGTCATCATCCTCATTATTGTCCTCCTCATTGTTGTCATCGTCGTCCTTTTCGTTTTCATCATCGTCATCATCACCATCATCCTTGTAATCGTCTTATCGTCATTATCGTCATCATTGTTGTCATTGTCATCATTACCATCGCCATCATCGACATCACCATCGACATCACCATCGCCATCATCAACATCACCATCGCCATCACCATTGCCATAATCACTGCCATCATCGACATCACCATCATCACCACCACCACCACCATCATCATTACCACCGTCACCATCACCACCACCATAACCACCACTATCATCATCACCACCAGCAGCTAAAAGTTTCTTATTAAAAATTTTTTTATGTTAGACTACATTGAAAGGCATGTTTATATTTATATCGTCACTTGTTGAAAATTCTAATTTGGTGGCTTGAGTCCTATTTTTGGCCAAAAATGACCTTCAAATTTCTGTAATTAGGAATATCATAATAAATTTCGAGCATATCAGTAATTTTGAAAATTGTTTTGGTAAGCCAAATTTTCTCGACATAATTTTCCAAGTTCAGATTAGATTTTGCTGAAATTTTGGATTAAATTGTGTGATAGTGGTTTAATATTTTTAGTTAAGACCTTAATATAGCTAAGAAGAAATTTTAGGCAAGGAAAATATGCTAAAATATTCCCAAAAATTGTTTTTTTTTTTACTTTTTTCAAAATTATGGTGCAATTTTGCTGGAATAAGGTATAATGTTAGGAAACCCTTATTTAAAAATTTTTGCATCTATTATCTTGAAAAATTTTAAAGGTTTGAGCTTTCAAGCTTTGTATCTTTTTTTATTATATTTCTGTGGTCTTTTAGTCACTAGAACTTGTTTTGCTTAATGAAATTTTTACATTAAATTGAATTTTTTTTACATTTATTTTTTCTTAAAATAATTTGATCTATACTTATTTAAATTGTTCCAGTGAAATAAAGTTTTATCTCATCGTCACTTAGCAAAAATTAGAGGAAAATAAACTAAATAATAAGTTTAAAATGAATTGATGACAAAAAAAGCCAAAGACTTGTTTATATTTTGGCCTCAAGTACAAAAGGTTTTCATTAAAAAAAATTGTGTACCTTAAAATGCTATTGTTTGATATCGTCCTTGAATTCTTTACAATAAATAATTTTACTGTTTTTTTAGATTTTAACAAAAATATAACTGAGAATTTGTAAAAATTTACAGGTAATCTTGCTGGCCTGCTTTTGTTGGTACAGCTAACAAATTTTAGGCTTCTCATTGGACTAAATCATTGTTTAGCACCTGATCGGATTTACAAAATTTAAGTTTATTGCGAAATAGGCATGATTTGAGCGTTATAAGGAAGTAGGGAACAAGTTCATTTAAAATGGTTGTTTCATTATCATACTTAGAATGAGTCAGTATCATAGTGAAATAAAAATAATGTGCAAATTAGTGAAAATTTTCTAGAAGAGATTTCTAATCAACAAATTTGCCCCAATTATTTTGTTAAAAAGTAAAAAAAAATTAAAACAATTTTGTTAAGGTTTACAAGTAAGAAAAAGACAAAATGATTATTTTTATACGCCATGATTTTAATTGAAACATAATGCAAAAATTTGAAACCAATAAAATACCTGGTGATGATCACGATGATCATATTGTGGTATTTCTAGAAATTAGTATCGTGCTAGTAAATGACACCTTTGCACACTTGTTTATGGTTAATAAAGGTGGACTAGCTGATTTCTCGTGGTTGTCTGTTTTGTGTTACTCCATAGGTGTTGCCATTTTTCTTTTGATTTTGCTTTTGCGATACAGTACAACTGGGTCACTTGGCAAGAAAACCTAAGCCAATCCAGTGAAAATACCAAAGTATAAGTGGTTTGACCGCAAATACTAATAGAAAATAGGCTTTTTAAAGAGAATGGAAGAGTTGAAGTTTTAAATCAAGACTTTGAATTACTTTGAATAATTTCAAACATAAAAGTTTTTTTTCTTATCATCGATCCGCAAAAAGTGTTTTCATTGCTTGCAATGGATTAGGATCTATATTGAATCAGTACTTTATTTTTAACAAGAATTTGTTTTTGGTTCATGAGTAATGCTTTTTCAAATTTTTATTTTTTATTTCGGGTTTATTATTTTTCAATCATCAAAAATTAAAATAACTAAAATAGAACTAATGTATCTCAAAATTTTTTAGTTGAAATTGTTTTATTATTGAGGGCTTTTTCATGCAAATTCAATATCTTCTTGGCTTATTTTACCCAAGAGTACTAGAAATGTGGGCTTGAATAGCTTTTTCAAAAAGCTTAGCTTAACTTTTGTTATAGGACAGGAAAAATATTATGTTATAGCATAAAAATTTTCTGCATAAATTTTATTTAATTTTGTCAAATTTTCTAAACTTAAGACAGAAAAAATCTAAAATCTAAAAAAGCTTTTGATATGATTTTTTTTGCACTTTTTCACAAATTTATTTAGGGTTTTACAATAATTTCAACTTTATTTACCTCATGCCTTGTGTGATTGTCCTGCCTAATTTTATTGGATATAATTTGGATATTTTACATAAAATGGGTAAATCAAACGGTTGTCACTTGTTGACTGAATTGTTTGAGGAGATAAGTTTGTTGTTTTTTGTTAGAATTAAAATAAGAAATGTTTTTAGATGGCCATGTTCCAAGGTTGTGTTATGTTGAATCAAATGGAAAGAAGTGTGTTAATAGCCATGGATTGGTATATGCAATGTAATGTATTGAAGTCTGAAAAATGGAATTTTTCTGAAAATCTGGCAGATATCCTGACAAAAACCATGTCATAAAGTTTAAAATTTGATAGGCCTAGTTTTTAAAATGATGCTTTAGCTAGGGAAGATGAAATAGTTTTGTTAAGATATAAGAATTTTGCATATTTGGGTGTTGGTAAAAATTTTGGTGAAGACAAATTGCAGCTCATGAAGGTATAAACCATATAGCTGTATAATGTTTTATAATTAAAGCATGGTGTATTGTGTAAATTTTTTCATAACAAGAACATTTAGAGAAGTTTTACAAAATATTCGTTTCTTTATATTTATTTTATGGGTAAAAGATTGACAAGAATATTTAGAGAAAGAAGAGAAGTTTTACTAAATTATGTTACTTTAAAATAATTAAGACAATTCTAGTATTTTGCTTTAAAAGGAACAATTTGATAATAGCAGTGTGCAATTTATTGAACAAAAACATCCTGTGGTAATACAGGGAAAAAATAATTTTGCTAAATGAGTCTATTAGGTCAAAAAGACTTGATTTATCATGGTTCCACCTAATGATAAATAAATCACTTCAAACGAGATGTGGAAATAGTTCTTTTAAAATGAGAGGGATAAAAACTATTTCAAATGTTCTAAAATTGTTTAACTTACAAACCATATCAGGGCAGAATACTATTTTCTGCCAAATCTAGGTCTGTTTAGGTTTTTTATAAATGCAGAAAGAAATTTTCTGTTTGGATTATATTGCGCTGGTGCGTTGCTTATTAAATCCAAAATATATTTAATGACATTTAAGTGCATGTTTTTCTTTTAAAACTTTTCTTATTTTTTAAAGCATTTAAGCAGTTTGCCTCATGGAGTTGCAATCTTGGTATAAAAGTGAGTAACAATTTAAAAACGGTAGTCCAGAAGCTTATTTTGCCTTGTGGTGTCCAACAAAAGTTTGTTTTTCACATCTCACCTTGGCGGGATGGGTTTTATAAGTATATAACAGAGGTGGTAGTGTGACCTAACTGTTAAAACACTGGATTAGTAAGTTAAAGGTTGTAGGTTGAAACCCTAAAAAGAATAAAATTAAAATGAATTTCAATGTTGGCGTTGTCAAAGCACAAATGGGAGCTTTTAATTAAAATAATAAAAATTTTTTGCTTTTGGTATGTTTCGTTGTTGAGAAAGGATCCTTGGACATGTCATAAATATTTCAAGAGCTGTAATATGTATCATGTGAAGTTTAAACTTTTGTCAAGACAAGGCAGCTAGTGATGAATGAAATGAATATGAAGCAGTTAATTTGTCACACTTCATCACTTAATAATTTGAAGTTTTTATCTCAGCATTGTGAAATTATTCCAAGATATTGTTTAGATAATTATGCAAAAATATTAAAATTATTAAAATCTTATGAATAAATGTGAATATATAAAATATTTTTATATCATTATAGAAAGAAATTTCATTTGAAATATTTAAGTGAGTTCTGACAGCATCATTGGAAAAAGTTTCTCCTTGAAAGTCAAAGTGCTAAGTGCCTGTTGCACTCTAATGTTAGCATTGGGTAGTAAGTTTCCTAGTGATTTGCTATAGGGTTAAAGGATCTAGTGCTTATATTACCATAAGTAGGTTGACTTTATGAAGGGATTCCAGCAATAAGACTTTTCTCCCACACTTTCATCAAGCAATAAGACCTGTCTGCTGCACATGTTAACATATTAATACTAATTCTTTACAGTAAATGCTGGTTCTCCTTGCAAAAGCAGAAATTTTAAAATGTTTTTATGATGATGATTGCTGAAAATTTCTGAATAGGGATATAATTGATCTATGAGTACTTGGGATATTCGCAATTGAGTGTTGTTGTAAAAAGCACATGAATATTTCCTCACATAACTTATTTTTAGTGCACATTTGGCAAATACCTATTGGGCATTTTTTTTTTCAGTTGTTGGTATTGATAGAGGGTAATGGAATGCAACAGTAAAACTATTATTTATTTTTAATTACTATTATTATTATTATTACTAAAATTATTTTTTCTATCGAATGCTTTATCTCAGAATCGTTCACATTTGAGATCCTTAAATTTTTCTGTATCAACAAACTTTTTCTTTAAAACTAATCGGTCAGAATGGTTCACTCCAGACACTTCTCATTTATTATAGTTGCGAATAATGGAACATGTTCATGATTATTAATTACATAAACCTTTTGTTTTTCTTTCTATTCACCAACTGCGCTGTTGTTTTTCTTTCTCCATCTAGAATCGTTTTTGCTAATATTTTCATCATTTTTCAGAAAGTCCTTTTCAATTTGATGTAATTATTCTTTATACATTCTTTTAATTTATAGAACTTCAGCAAGGGTTGAATGAAATAGTAATTGTAATAATTATCTTGGAAGGAATCTTGGAAGGATATCGTTTGTCCAAGACTATATGTATCATAATCTTCTCTAGAATAAATTACTATTTTTAAAATAAAATCTATTTGATCTCATTTGATTTCATTTGATTAACACAATTTAAAAACTTTCAAGTTTGTATTTGTAATATTCTCTAAGTAAATCTCTTTTTCTCCAGAGAAACATTGATTCATCAAGGCTGTGAGATTGATTTGGGGAGTATTCTTGAAATACTTATACAAGTATTCTAACAAGAGGTCTATGTTGTAAAGTATGCCATTATGTGGAAAGTTTTTGTCAACGGAATGCCAAAAACTCAATGCAGATTGATGCTGATAACCATAATTCAGCTTCATAGAGATTAGCAGTCTTTGATGAAGATAAATTTACTGGACCCATTTGTAAACAAAAGTCTTACAAATTTTTAAAGTTACCTATTTATGTAGTCTCCCATTTATGTAGTCTCTGAGATCGCTTTAATTCTTAATGGCCTTTGGGAGTTGATAAAATAGACAGCTTATTTTAGTTTTAGGTGTTCCTTAAAAATCGATTTGTGAAGATATGTTAGGGGAAGAGCTCTATAGTCTGTAGTCTATCACTTGTATCATTTAACCCTTTCGCTCTCAGACATAAATCAATCAGAATACCGTACCTGGTTTTCTCACTGTTTCCCATTGTCATTAAAACTTCTATAAACTAAGTAATTTTCAATAAAAATGGCTCAAATTTTGACCCTTTTCTCATAACATATTTTTCCATCAAATGAAAATAAAAAAAACTCAGGAGGGTGTTCACATAATCTAAAATTGCGGATTTTAAGAAGAAAAAAATGTATTTTTTGAAGTATCATAAAAAGTAGTTTCGTCAATGGGATAGTTCCTTGTTATGTCTGGTTTGATAATGATTAGCAATCAAACTAATTCCTGTACCTAATGGAGAGATGACATATCATCTCCAATTTGGTAATGATACACTTTGTGAGAATTTAGAACAACTTGAGAAATTACTTGAAAAGCTTATTTCTTGTACCATTTATATGTTTTATATAACATATTTAAACTATGTAGTTGCTGTTCAACTTGATCTACTCGCCCATATGTGTTATATTCCTTCACTGTTTCCGGTTTATATGCAATATTTCCTTTCCTTTCTTTTGCAGTTGTTTTGACTGTAAGCAATTTGGTGGCACATTGGTAGCATAAACACAATCTTTTAATTGTTTCCCGATTTATCTTTTATTGCATTGCATTTGCATGCTACTATGGATGGATGCTCATTCGAAGTTTTATAAAACACACTGTGACCTATCTCTAGTTGTTTTTTGACTATTTGTTTAGAATATTTTCTTCAGTTCAATCATACAGTGCCACACAAGTGGGTTTGATTTTCAAGGAAGTACGATGCAAGGGAGGGGATCGTATAATAATTGTCTGTGTATAGCACATGATCATTTCTGAGAAAAGTTTACATAAGAACGGATGGAATTCTTTTTGTGGTTGGCATGTCACTGTTTGGGTCATCTTCTTCAAACATACCCTTTTCGGCATAGACGAGAAAGTCAAGATTAATCACATATGCTGTTAACTCGTAAAGTTTGATGCCAAACCGGGCTCTCTTTGTTTTAATGTATTGTTTGAAATGAAGTTGCCCTTTGTAATGCACTAATGATTCGTCATCACTGAGATGCATACCCAGCTGGCTCAGGAGCTACATGGTCATCAATAGCTTCATACTGAGGAGGTTCATAATCTGCAAAGGCAATTGCAAGTAGAACAGTAGATGCAACATCATAGACAACAACAACTTCTACTTTTTGAGCATAATCTCTACCAGATTGTAATTATGTTACATCTTATTCCAGAGTGTTACCTCTTAACTTACTTAAATTGGCTGATTAACTGCTCTTAATGGAATTTGAATTTGTAATATTATTAATATATTGTCAAATTAAGAAAAAGCTTTAGAATTAATTTTTCAACTAAAACTGTATAAACTAGTTTGAGGTTCGATCGCTTAGGTTCTTCTTTTATAATTACAAAACAAAAATTCTTTGCATTATTTCCTCTTTGTGGCATACTTTTAAATTGTTGCAGGATAAAAATAATAGCAAATTGGTATGCTTCCTTCGATTGTCTTTGCATTCTGGTTTTTATAATTGTCAGCATAAAAAGATGGATGATGATTTGAAGTTTATTGAAGATGAGATATACAAAGAAGATGATTCCGAAAGGTAATTCAGTATTTTTCATTTTTCCATTTACACAAATACATACTATATAATATAAAATCATGTATGATATATTGTTATGGTATATAATATAGATTATATTACCACATTTAAAAATTAAACTCTTGCTATAAACAAACCCACAAGTCTTCTTATTTAGAAAAGTAATTGTGATTTTAATCTTTAATCATTCTCTGTGAATGGCTTTAATAAAACAATACTTTCAGTTTTAAAAATAAAATTTTACTGCAAAGTAAATAAACAATTACTTTGTTCCTTAGCAATTATTCAACTTACTTCAATTATCCTTCTAAAAACACAGAAATTTTAATATAATCACTTTGTTATTTCTATATACTTTTTATTTTGATGTATAGTTTACTGGCTCTTATTTATTTTCTCTACTTGTTAATTATATATCAGATTAAAACAAAAGTAACTCATTAATGAAAAAAATTAATAAAAAATGTTTTCGAGATAAATTTTTTAACATCTTAAAACAGTGCTGTATAATGGTTTTTTAACATGTTGAAACAGTGCTGTATAATGGTTTTTTGACATCTTAAAACAGTGCTGTATAATGGTTTTTTTGACGTGTTGAAACAGTGCTGTATAATGGTTTTTTAACATCTTAAAACAGTGCTGTATAATGGTTTTTTAACATCTTAAAACAGTGCTGTATAATGGTTTTTTAACATGTTGAAACAGTGCTGTATAATGGTTTTTTAACATGTTGAAACAGTGATGTATAATGGTTTTTTGACATGTTGAGACAATGCTGTATAATGGTTTTTTGACATGTTGAAACAGTGCTGTATAATGGTTTTTTTGACATGTTGAAACAGTGCTGTATAATGGTTTTTTAACATGTTGAAACAGTGCTGTATAATGGTTTTTTGACATGTTGAAACAGTGCTGTATAATGGTTTTTTAACATGTTGAAACAGTGCTGTATAATGGTTTTTTTGACATGTTGAAACAGTGCTGTATAATGGTTTTTTTAACATCTTAAAACAATGCTGTATAATGGTTTTTTAACATGTTGAAACAGTGCTGTATAATGGTTTTTTAACATGTTGAAACAGTGCTGTATAATGGTTTTTTTGACATGTTGAAACAGTGATGTATAATGGTTTTTTTGACATGTTGAAACAGTGCTGTATAATGGCTTTTTAACATCTTAAAACAGTGATGTATAATGGTTATTTTAACATGTTGAAACAGTTCTGTATAATGGTTTTTTGACATGTTGAAACAGTGCTGTATAATTGTTTTTTAAACAAACAATTCATTGAAAGGACATGCTTAAATTTAATATGTTCGTTAAATGGGATGTTATTATTAATGGCAATTTGAAATTCATAATTGCAAGTGTGGGGTTGTTATAAAAACAATCAATTTTTTTAACTAATGCTATTTAGAAAGATATGTTTGAGAGATCAATTTAAACTCCAACCCTATGGTGATGTCTCTATTATTTGTTTATAGCGCTTTTATGTATTCAGTGAATTGTTTATTTTAGTTGATCTTTTCAGTAGGCATTAAACACCTGAACTATATATTGATTAATTTTTAGAAAAAAAAAAAAATCTTTGTAATACAGGCCTTGTAATAAGAAGAGGGAAAAATATTATTTTGCAAAATTTGCATTCATTTAATTTCATCATTACACATCGTTTAACCATAGTTTTTTTCAAGTTGCGAAAACTTTATAGACGTATTTCTTGGAATGATTTTGATATTATAAAATGTTTGGTCCTTGTCTGCAAGTCTCGTGTAAATTTTGTAGTAGGTTGTTTTTCTTTCCATTGCTGATCTTTAGATTTAAAATTACTTTTTAACTGGTTTATTTTTAAAATACCATTTCTCAGAGGTATGATTTAATAGTTTAGTTTTGAATTTGGACACTCAAACTCTTGGTGTTAAAGTCGATGGCCACAGTAAAAAAACAGCATCTGACTGTTAACTAAATTTGTAAAAAATTTAATTCTTTTTTGATGTAAAGCCATTCAGAAGAAGAAAACCCTCCCTAAATACTCGATGACAAAATAGAAAATTTGCTGGTTTAGTTTGTCACTCAGAGCAGCTTTGCTGGCCTTAATTTTGTCTTAGTTTGGCAAAATCTTGTTGATCTGTTGCTGGCTTGGGTTGGCACTTACGTTTTGATGTCTTTTTCTCTGAATTTATTGTGCTGTGAAATCATGAATTTTTTTTTTTAATAAGTCAGTTTTTTAGCATTCTATACATGTAGGAAATCACAATAGTTACAAAGTAACTTCTGTCCAATATTTGAATACTAAGTTTAGATTTTTATAAGAAAAGATTTTTTACCAATCTCTCTGTAGTCTCTCATGATAATTTTGATGCGATAAAGCTTTCCTATAAGCATTTGTATGTATCTCCTATAATCGTTTTAAAGTTGAATAAATATTTAAAGAGACCGAATTACACCTACACTTAATGTACCCAAAAATTTGTAAACATATTATCTTTTTAGTGATAATGATATGGAAGAGATACTATACAGTCAAGTACATTATGCTTCAAATTTAAATATAGGTTTGTTAAATTCTTTTAAAATGAAGTGCAAAGGGAGAAAACTAAGAATTTTGTTTATGTATGATTTTTAAGCCTTTTTTTATTGAAACAGAAGGCGGAAACAAACAATTTTTTGACAAGAAGTTAATTTTTTTATTTTTTAATTGGAAAAACATTTTTCGCTGACTATTTTTTATAAAGATTCTTTAAAAATGAAGTACAAAATTTTAGATGAAACTACAAATAAAGAAGATTCTAATGAAATTAAAGATGAAAGAGAGTATCCAGGTAGGTTAACTTCTCACAGCTGAAAAAAATGAAAATAAGTTTATTATTGGGTAGCTGACTTGAATGTAAGTTAAACATATCCCAAAGATTGTAAAAGTAATGAAGAATTTTTTTTTATATCGCTATATTAAACCGTTCTCTATTATAAAAGTTTAACCCTTGTGGCGCTGAGCATTTTTTCAGTTCCCTTTTCTGATAATTGAAGATTTTTTGAAAAGAAAATAAATATATAATTCGCTTTACATTTCATACAATTTTTTTGATAATAAATAATCACTTAAAATTAAATGGGGTTTATTTGAAAAATGATAAGATGAGAAAATTAGGATTTTAATGTTATAAAACCGTAATATAGCATACCTCGACTAGATAAAGACAGCATACAGCAACAATGAAGTAATAATACCTTAGAAACATAGAAACACTATGATTTTGTTTTTATTTTTTTTCTAAAAAAAATTATGGTTTTAAGGTGATACATATTTATTGTGTCAGTATCCATTTTTTAATCTCTTTAATTTTTCCATAAATATCTTTTAAAGGCCAATTTATATTGCCATAAGCCATAATTTAAATGGATTAAACAGAAAGTTAGCAAAAAAAAATTTTTTAGTTTACTTTTACTAGTTACCAGCAGCTTCAGTTTGGTTTTATACATTATTGACCTTCTTCCTGTGCGCCACCTTATTTCACCGATGATTATTATGTTTGTTTCAATTTGAGTTTTGCCTTGCTTCTATACTATCAATATCACTGGCAAGATTTTTGATAACGCTTAATGACCCGGCAGTTGCGTTTTTTATACAGCTCTACTAGAAGCAGAGACTAAGAGAATATAAATAATTTATTGTAATGTAGTAGTGTCTAATGCAGAAATGATCTATTAGTTTATGCATTAGATTTACATTGTTTTTGATTTTTAAAGGGGCTATTAAGAATGCTTAAATTAAAACAATCGCTGTAAAAAAATATAAAAGTATGTGTATTTGTTCTATGTTGCATACATCATAAAATATCAACTAATTATTTCCTGGTAAAATTTTATGTCATGTTGAAGTTAATAAAGTTATCAGTTTTACAATTAAAATTTGCAATTTTCTATGGATTAGCCTTTTTCCTTACAGTTTCTACAAAATCTGTCCATCATAGAGGTACATATATCTTTTGGAATAGTCCTTGTCCATGTTTTCTTCTATGAATTAAAGAATTTGAAGGAGAAAAAAGTCTATGACACAGAAAAATTGTGAAATGTCATGAGTATCAGCTCAAAGGTTAAGAGATCTTTGATCTCTTATTAGGAGCTGCTTTTGATGATTGCTGTTATTATATTTATATTTAGAAATATCAGGAAATGGCTTTGTTTTTGGGCTCTCTGATTCTAACAGAGGAATGGTTCCTAATAACAAAGCAGCCGTTGCTGGTAAGAGTTCAAAGTGTTTGATTTAAAATATTAGGGAACCGCCTATGATAAAAATTCACACATGTTTGTCCATTCATTGATTCATATGTTTGTCTGTAAAAAAATTCTTTTTAAGGATACTTTAGTTTTCCTGAAATTTTTTGTGCGTTTCTTGGTTCATAAGGCTAAAACTTAAACAACTTCAGATTTTCGAAAATTACTGTTTTATTTTGCTTTACTATTAAATTTTAGATGAAGTTAAAACACCATAGAGGCAGTGTTTTGGCCCAAATCACCTATCAAAAGCTGTTTTTTTTTTCGTGTTGAGAGCCAAAAAATGTTTTTTTTTTTTTTTTGGTACTGAAACTTGTACTTTTAAAAATGTATAACTTTTTTTTTTAATCATTTAAAAAATTTTATTTTAGGAGAGGATGAGGAATCGTGGGAAGTGGATGATTTAGACCTTTTAGGAAAGGTATCAAATCAAAACTTTATTTTTAGAATATAAATTAGAGGTTAAAAACTTTAAATTGTTATTTGTACTTCTTTGCTTTTTATATGCAAAATTTCAGACTTGCGCACAATGGTTGTAAATTAGGTAAAGAAAACCAAGACTTATTAAAATGAAGTATAAACTTGTAATAATTACACAAGACAGAAGTTTTTCAGTTTATTAAAACTGTCGTCAGTGCATATAATCTTATGATGCATACAAAATCCTTATATATCTATTATTATATCATATGTGCTGATGATAGTTATAAAATTTATGCTTAAAATTTTTAAAATTTTATTCATTGCACTTTAATAATTATCTTATCGTGCCTTTATTTTGAATTTCTGAAAATATAAAATAAGCATGGGTAGCCCATTCCTTTTTTTATCGTTCCAGCATTTGTGGGTTGAGAGTTTCAAAATTTTTGCCAAACTCACCCGTATTTTTTGCATGATTTTAGCTTAATTTAAGCACAATTTTATCTATATCATTAAAAACATGCATACGTTTTAAAAAGCCTGTTCAGTAGCTTTACCATTTCCATTGAGCACATACTCCAAATTTTATATAAGTTTTAGATATTTTTTGATGAAAATCTGTTGAAAAGTGTCACCAAATATTTCACAAATGAAAATTAGAAATTCAATTGTTTTTTGAATTTATTTTGAATTTTAGTCCAATCTGAGCATTATTGCAGGTTTTAGACTAGTTGGGCATTTTTAGCCTATAAAATAAGCTCCCCTCAAACTTTTATCTGGGAAAGGATTAACAGAAATAGATATTGCTTTATAGAAATGTTTGTAAATAAAAAAAATAAATATTTGAAGAAGCTGAAGTTGAAAATTTTCTATTCTTTGCTTTTATAAAAATTTAATTTTTCTTAAATATATTTTTCCTTCTTTTATATTTACAGTATTGTGATTATTATAACATATGTGATAATGAATGCAGGAAAATTTGTCATAAATAGCGCTTAGTTTTTATCATATGATTAATTTTTTATGGTTATAAATATTATGGGTGGTAGGTGATTCTATGCTTTGTTATATTTTTATGAGTGTCAATTATTGAACAAGGAATTTATTTTGTATGTTAATAATTTGTAGAAGGGCACTGGTTAGTTTTTGATTTTTTAAAGGCCTTCTAATGGAAAAATATACAGTGATTAAATCATCAAAACATACACTTTATAGTTCATCTCCCTTAAAAAAAAACACATTTTTTGGACATCTTGATGAAAAACATACAAATTTCAGGTCATTTCAGGTAAAAAATACAGATTTCAGATCATTTAAAGTAAAAACATACAGTTTTAAGGTGATAATTTACACTATGCTATATGCCTGATTAAGTTATGTAATATATTACATATTATATATGTATATGTACACATGTATGCACATTTATACACATCTGCTTTTATTGGCATTGAATACTTGAAATGTTTTATGCTAATGTAGTTTTTCGGCATGTTTTTTTTTTCTGTAGGGGATATTACTATATCATTGTTAACAAGGAATTTTTTATTGTTGGTTTTCTCAAAAATTCAAATGATTTTTTTCACAAATTCAATGCTTTTTTTAGATTCTATGAATAAATTTATTAATTTATCTATGTTGTCTTAAAATATTACAGGCATTACTCATTGTTTTTTTTAGTAATTTTAACTGCTATTTGATTTATTTATTTTTTTCTTGATTCTGTTGTATGGTGTTGGAAAATGTTATCTGGAATTTCTTGCTTGGTAACTAAAATAAGTGCTCGAAGTTTTGCGCCATAATTCGTTTGAACTTCGATGTTAGAAATTATTCTTGAAAATTATATCTGGTGTAGGCATACCTAAACTTGTCAGAAATGTATTTTGATTAAATTTCGTTTACTCAGCTGAAAATAGAGAATGCTATTTTTACAATTAATTGATATTGGAAATTCAGAAAATTTTGTACGGCAGGGTTTTAAGTGTGTTGTTCTTATTTTTTATTGATTTACAATACTTTTAGGACCAGTTAAAGAAAGATGTGGCGCGGTATTATTTAACATCAACAAAATTATTACCAAACATCTTTTGCTATAATTGCGGAAATAAAGGGCATTTAGCAAGAGACTGTCATGCTCCAAAGGTAATTTTTTGTTATCAGTTTTTTTAGAAATCTTTGTTATCAACACTCACTTGGATCTGTGCAGAATTCAATATGAACATTGATGATTTATATTTTTGATTTTGATTAACTATTACCATTTTGTTGTTTGTTAATGAGAATGGTTTGATGTTTATGATATTTGTTACAATTGTTTAGAAGGATCCTGTTTGCTTTCTTTGTGGTGGACCACATTTTCGAAATTACTGTGTCAATGACATCTGTTACAATTGTATGGATGTTGGTCATATATCAAAGGTTAGGTTATTTTTTTTACGTTAGACTCAGAATTAATAATTTATTTGGGGACAATGCTATTTCTAATAAATGAGGCGTGTTGGCCATTTTGAAAAGATTTTCCACATCATTTTAGGCCTAAAATCAACATTTTTAAAGCTTTCTCGAAATCCATGAATAAACTTTGCTCTCAAATTTTTCAAGATGTTAAAGGACAATAGGGGAAATCTTTTGACCCATATGTCCAACTGAGAAAATATTGTTTACTAAAACATATTAAATTTAGTGAAAAAAATTTTTTGATTATTTTCTGATACTGCTGAAATTTTGTTTGGTTTTTAAAATTTGATTCTAGTCTCCAAAACAACATTTCTAAATTTTACCAAAATTCGTTCATAACTTTATTTTCTGCATTTAAATGGTGATATTTTGGTATTGGTCCTTATTTATAGCCTGCATCCCTCTTATCAAATATATAACTGATTTAGATACTGAGCTTAGATTATCAACAGAATATTTCACTGTGCTTAAGGGAAGCTAATCTGGGTCCAAGATTGATGTTATCAATCTATTGAATATTTATACTTAATTATTCCTGACGTTCAAACTTGATTTTCATAATGATTAAAACGTGTTTTTGAGGAATAAAGTATTTATTTATTTTTTATAAAAGTATAACATCATTTTATTGGAGATTTTTAGATTTTTCATAAAATTGATTGTCCGAGTGCCCATTAACCGAGCTTGTCAAATTTTCAAAGTGGAATTTTTACTTTCATTTTGAAATTATTTTTTTTTACCCTTTATGTTGACACTTTTTTAGAAAAAAAGGGGATTCAGGGGATCTTTAGAATAGGATTGTAATTTCTAAAGGGATACTTTCTCCTCTGTACATGTTGCATAAACTCACATGTGTATTATTTTTGTTAATAGTTTTTGATACAAATTCTTATTAAATTAAATTGTTGTTTTTTAGTTAGGTTTGGCTAATGTATAAACATGAGCAAAATTCTAGGAATTAATTATATATTTTTGTCTTTCTAGGATTGCAACCAACCAAGAAAGAATAAATATCAGAAATGTACCAGATGTAAATTTGAAGGACATATGAGAAAAGTGACTTTTATTTGTATTTTCATTGGTTAAAATCTGCAAATCCGGCTTGAAGCCAAAAACCTTATTTTCACAAAAAAATTTGTAAATGAGAATTGGTAAAAGCTTCCACTCTATACATTGTAATTCTCTAGAGACTTACAATATGCAGGGTGGAAGCTTTTACAATAATTATGAGATTTTCATAAATTGTTATAAATTTACGTGCCTGTATTGTTCTCGCCAAAGTTTCGCCATTGTCTGTGTGTCTGAAATAACTTTTCTTAAAAAAGTTTGGTTCTTCTTAAATTTTGTGAAAACTTTAAAAAGAAATAACTGTTGGTACTGGATCCAAATATGAATTTGTTAGGTCTAGAAATTGTGTTTTTGAGGTTTTTTCTAAACGCATTTATACTTCCTCCGATGTGCTTGAAATTAAGTCTGTACTCAAAATACCAAATTGTGTATTAGTCATTTTATCTAAAATCATGAAAATTTCCATTAATGATGCACGTTATGTTTTGTTTACCTATATTATACCTTCCTTGATTATATATATTTTTTTAAGATTCAGTGTCAAAGAATCCTATTTCCATGGTTCCAGTAAATAGTTGTTCTTGTTTTACATAAAATCTTGACTCTAACCTTATTTGATATTGAAATTCTCATTAGATTTACCATTCTTCATCTACATTTTTCTCTTAGGGTTGTCCAGAAATTTGGAGACAATACCATTTGACAGTAAGTCCTTTTTGGAGTTAGATACCGTGTTTACTAGAGAAAAATACTTAAAGGAGAGAGGAGAGAGTTTTTGTGAACAACTTGAATATACATTTATGTGTTAACTATGTTTTTATTTTTGCAATCAGGTTTTTTTTCTGTAAGACCTTTGTGAAGTTCTGCTCAATTGAGTAATGTTTTAATGTGTGGTGGTGTTGTTTTTTATTTTAGTTGTTGTATTTTTTTTTGTTTTTTAGGTAGAGCCCAAAAAAATTATAAAACCGTCAAGAAAAATGTTGACTAAAAAAAAATACTGTTATAACTGTGCATCAAAGAAGCACTTTGGAGAGGTACAATGGTGATTTATTTTTAAAGAATGTGACATGTATCTACAAAGTATACAATTTCAAATTATCTGTTGTTTCTTGGAATCAGGTTTACCAAAAAATTTGAATTCAGTCATTTCCGTTTATCAAAACTGACTGCAGAAGACACAATTTTGTACGAATAAGGCAAAATTACTAGTTTTCAGAAGTGACCTTATTCAATTTTGATGATTTTTAGTCCTTATACAGAATAATTCTTATGGGAAAAATTGTTTTTAAATTTTTTCTTCATTCCCCTTAAAATTTCTTTGATTGGGAATGAGTTGCACATGAATTTTTCGTTTTTTTTGGTAATTATATCATAATTATATCATAAGTAGAAAAAACTTTTTTCTCAAAATATGTGAAGCCGTATACATTAATGTTAACATCTTATAATCATCTTCTTTTTTTTCATTAGAAAACCTTTTTACAATGCTATAATAGTCTTCTTCTGACAAACAATAGTCTCCTCTTCTGTTAACTGGAGATAAAGCATCACATAGCCATAGAAGGTCTTCAAATTTTTTCTTGTGGCTCTGGTCACCTGAATGTATTTTTTTCTTCGGTCTGCATCATGGAACTATTCGTAATGTCATCTGAGGCAACCTACAAAAAACGTTCTCATTGATTTAGTAACCTAGAAATATAGAAATTTAAGGTTTGTTATTTATCAAACTAAGTTTTGATTTTAGTTTGTATCAACATCAGGGTTGAACTTTGTGCTTTATTAATCTTCTCTTCAACCTAGAAAGACTTATTCAAACTGTAAATTATTTTGTTTTAACGCTTGCCTAAACAATATATTAAGATACCATTTTTTTTTATACATAACAGCTACCCAGTTATTTTCTCTCCATTTTATAAAAATTTCCTCTGCGAGAGCTCTGATGTTTGTTAGCAGTAATTGTCGTCGTTCTGCTCATCAGGAACTTCAAGGTCTTTATTAGACAGTTCAGTGAGAGTACTACTTTATTGCATCTGTTTGTTCCATCTAAATTGATTACTTATATAACATAATTTTTAGATTCTATAGCAAAAATTTGGCCCTGCATATTTATTAGTTGTTTTTAACTGCGTTGAACAAGCTAAACTCCAGCCATTCAATAAATTAAAAACAAATGCTCAGACGTTAGCATGTGTTAAAATTCAAAAATCACCATCTGTTTCAAACAATTAAATCAATTCAAATCAGGACAAAATTTTAGTCAGCATTGTTGTCTGTCACTTATTTTTTGCTTATCACTTTCATTTTGTTTTACCGTGTTATTTTCAGTCTTACTGTATGGAAGCAGCGTTTAAATTGACGGCTTTGCTTTGAGTTTGTTGTATAGTTGTTAGATACCTTTACCAATATTTAAATAACGCCATGCAGTCATGCTTGTCTTGTTAAATTCAATGGAGTGATAGTTACTGTTGTTTTATGCTGAAACTTCTGCATTTTTTACTCCAAATAGCTAGATGTACTTCCTAAGCCTTCTTCCTATCACATTGAGCTTTGCCACAATATGGCTCATTGTAGTCAGATCTCATCTGGAGCCTTTTTTCTCGCATACGTCATAAACTGCTTCTGCAGAGTAATTACCTTGGAAACAGCCAGTATTATCTGATTTAGTGTATAAGTTTTTCAAATTGGGTTCATTTTTCCTAAACTACAATTAAAAGAGCAACTACATCATTAACACTTTGTTCACATCTGTATATTGATGTAAAGTAGACTCTTTTTTCTAACTGACCATGTTCTCGAACAAAAAAGTCATCAACATTGAGGCTCATGTCTTTTTTCAAAAGTGCTCCCTTTGTCTTTCTCTGTATCTAACTGAAAAAATTTTCTGGCAGAAGTCTTTCAGCCAAAAAGCTGTTTTATCATCTAAGTCATCGAAAGCTTCTTAGCCCTTCTTTTTTGTTGATCTTCCCTCATTAAGTGTTTAATAAAGTTTTTAATATCTTGCATAGCAGTTTCCAAGTCATGTTTGATGTCATCATCACCAGAGCTTTCATTGTCAAGTTTCCGTACAGAGCTGATTGCTTTGCATAAGCTGTAGCAATCTGGACATGCATCATTTGGTAGATCAGTTGAAGATTCATGATGTAGATCATTTGGATTAAACAAGGCATGTTTTTTTCTTTGTGAGTAAATATTAGAGTCTGGATCACAGTTAACCTGTTATTGTGTTCTCAGGTAACGTTTTTCTTTTTCAAGTGCATCTTCAATGTCTTTGCTGAAATAAAATTATTACATTGAAACATGTCGATTAAATTTAGTTTTAAAAATCTCGTTATTTTTCTCAAAATTTTCAGTAAATTTGTGCTTTTAAGATCCTTTGAAATAAAATTGCATCTATTTTTCAGCTACAATGTGCTAAAATGTGTAGTTGGAATTTCTAACTATTAGATATTTATTGTTTGAAAAATAAATCACCTTGGGAGGCTTTCTTGCTGTTCCAAAGTTATAACGAAGATAAGAGCTAATTTGCTCATGCTTTCCAAGGCGTTTTTTTGAGTCTACTTTGTATAGGTGTTTGCTCTTCAAAACAGTTTTCTTCATTCAAACGCATTACCTAAAAACCAACTCTTACACTGCTTAAAAACTTATATTGAAATCTATTCTTATTCCAGATTGTTATAAACGCTGACGCAAAACTGTTTTTAAAAGGTTATTTTTTTACCTTTAGGTAACAAGGTGCTTTTTTTACATCCATATTTTCTAACTAATTAATAAAGAAAATTTTCACAACAACAACAATCTTCATATTTTATTTTTTCACTTTCTTTTTCGTACTCCATTTTTTTTTAAAACTTTCTTTTTTCAATGGGTATGAGTATCACAGGAATGTTTTTGCATTTTTAAAGAGTTCTTAAAGTGTTCTTTACAAAAATGCAAAAAAATTTGTGTGCAACCCCTTCTCTTTTCCAAAACTGGGCTTTAAATATTTGCATTAGTAGAAATTTCTGTGATAGATACTTACCAAAATAAATGGAAAAGTCATGTGCAACTCATTCCCAATCAAATTATTTGACTTTGAAAGTGCCTTAGCACACCTTTTTTAGTATTTTCTAAAAATAGGTAAAACTTTGCAGTGGGATTACCGCCATAAAAAAAACGAGAAAAAAAAAATTTGAAAACGATAAGAATTATTTTGTATAAGGACTAAAATAGCCAAGATTCAAAAAAAAAAAATAAGGTCACTTCTGAGGTTTGCCTGATGATCTTAAAAAAAATAGCACTTTATAAAGTTACTAAGCTGCAGTTAATAGCCGTTTGTGTCATCAGAAATTTCATATAATAATTCCTATTTTTTCCTAGGTTTTTGAAATTTTATGGTCACTGCAAATGGCTTCATCTTTTTTGGAAGATATGATTTTTTTTTTGCTTTAAGCCTGTATACTTTTCTCTGGGTTTGGGCTTATGTGTGTTTAGATTCTGTACGATATAGATTATTCCACACTTCAGCAAAATAGCTAAAATGAAGGTCAGCATATTTCTGAATGCTAACCTAAAAGTCACAGGCTTTTGAATTGTTTTTATTGTTTTTTTTTATATTTTTAATTTTTTTTTTTTTTGCTTACTGCATCCAGGTATATGCTTATGGTTTTTGAAAATTAAAGTTTCAGTATTAATCAAAACTCATTGCTATGTTCTCTACATGACAAATATATAATTTTATTATCCGATTGACAAAAGGCTTGATATCAGATATAATAGATATACAAAATATACTCTTCAATTTGGGACATTAATATAGCAGTAGCTTACTGAACAGAACTTTTCTTGTAAAAACAGTTAATGCGTTTTTTAGATCGGTAGTTAAAATAGATTGTTGTAAGTTTATTGCCCAAAAATTCAGAAAATTGACATCAAAATTAAATTCAACAGCTCTCCCACTGATTCTGTTGAAAGTTTAGTGGTTCATTACCAGTTTGTTTTAGATGAAAGTTATAAGTGGGTTTTTAAATCAACAAATTATACTTTTGTCTAATTTTGCTTATCTGTTGTAATTGTCTGATTTGGCTGATGCTTCATCAATATATATCATTTAGGATTGTTTAAATGCAAGAATGAGCAGAGGATGTTACTATTCTCAGTTTGTTGTTAACTACGATAAATGTCAACCATCTGCACCTGTTACCATGAGCAATAATAAACAGAAGAAAAACAAAATACTAACTCCTCTTATAGAAAAAGAAACTCAGTTAAAAAATATAAAATCTACTAATATAATAGATGAAGAGGGAATTTCTAGTATATCAAATGTAAACGGTGCTATTTGTGATCCTAATTCTTCTGTAAACGGCTTTTATAAGTCTCAAAGTGAACAAAATATTTTATCAGAATATGAAAAAGACTGTATAGAGTATTCTAAAGATAATTCAATACAAGCTAAAGCTTCAGGAAATAATTTCATAAAATCTAAGTCTTGCAATAAATCGAAAAGGAAGAACAGCACAAGAAATTGTAGAAATAGCCAACCCTCAGAAGTTTTTGACAGAAAGGAGGAATTTCAAGTAGTTGATGGTTGGAAAAATACCGTAACACGAGGAGGTGTATATAAAGATCTCAATGATGAAAAAGAAAACAACAAATCATTATCTGTAGAATCACTTAATGATTTCAATAGAAAAGAAAAGAAAGAAAATTCTAAAAAAGAAAAGAAAGATGTAATTGAAACTTGTGTTAAATTAAATAGTGAAACTAAATCTAAAATAAAAAAGTCTAAAACTCTTAAAAATAAACTGATCAAATTGAAAGAAAAGTTAACAGGTCCTAAAAATTTGTCAGTTGAAGTTAAAATGTCTGAGCAACCAAGTCTAAACGTGATAGAAATTGAACAATCCAAGGAAGAAGGAGAGAATGTAAAACTTAAGGAACAAAATAAAAAAGATGAACAATTTAAAGCTGAGAAAAAGAAGTTGAAGAAAGAAAAGAAAAAAGAAAGGGAGGCCCAAAAGATGGAAGAAGAAAAGTTACTTAGTGGGTTATGTAAAAAAGGAACAAAGAGAAAAATTCAAAATTCATGGATTGATGATGATGTTGGTACATTTAATAAAAAGCATCGATTTTCTATGCTAGATGAATTAAAGATAACTGGGTTAGAAGATAATCAGGAAGCTAAAAACACAGAAATTAAGAACAAAAGAACTTTTTCATTAAATTGGAGGACATTTTTGGAGGAAGTAGAGAAGAAAGGTGATGTGGACAATGTTATGAATAAAGATTTTATTCCTTTGAATTTAACAAGTCCAGAAAAGTCCAGGTGAGGAACCTTTAACCTGTTTCTCCCTTTTGGACAAAATGTCCTTCTAGTTGTTGAAAAAAACAAGAATTTCTCTTAAGGAGATTTATAGAGATATTAATTTTTTTAATTTTTCCTTAAAGTTTTTGGGCCACTTAAACTTTTGAGGTTTTTTTATGATGTTGAAAAAAATAACATTTTAATATTTTCAGTTTATTTTGCATTAAAAATCAATTGCAAAAAAAATTTAAAACAATTTTAAGCTATTAAATTTTTATAACCAAGTTAATAAACCTTTAATAGATTTTTTGCTTGAGCTGCATTTACAGTTATATCAACACCTGTATCTTGTTTAAGCTTGTTACATATAAACAGTAATGATAGAATTAATATTTCACAGGAAATTATTGTTCTAAATTGGGTAAGTGAGATTTTGTTGATTTCACTATCATCAACATAAAAATTTATAAATATTTCAAAGAATCATCAAAAAAACATCAAAAAAATAATACTATTAATAAAAACTTGCTTAAAATAGGATTTTATACTAATTTCATATTAAATATTTATTTTTTTCAACACTTTCAATTGATTTTGTAAATATAACGATAGTGTTACGTATGAAAGTTTCTGAATTTTTAAATTGGGGACGAACTTTAATTGATGTTTTCATTAAGTAAAAATGAAAAATGAAAAATTATCATTTTTTTGACGTGATCGTTTTTGCTATCATAAGCTTTTTTCCATACAGCCCATTTATGGCAGCTATGTATTCTTTGTTCACTGCAGATTAAATTTGAAAATGATGGTACCTATTTTACTGTTGACGCTCAGATTTTATAGTTAAGTACCAAGCACTAGTAGTATTTTTTTTCGTGAGTGATACATAACTGCAATTTTTTCGTGACTTTTTTTTTATTGATCTGATTCAGTTATAGTATCAATTAAGTTCTTTAAGGTAGCTTTTATTGCTCCAATTTTTGTAAAATCTAGGGCGTTAATTCAAGAAGGAATTAAAATTTAGAGACAGGCCTTGTCATGAGAAAATTTGCCTAGCCTGATGATTTGCGCTGCCAGCACAAAGAAAAATTGTTCTGCCAGCGTGATTTTTAATTTGATAAAATTTGCATGTTTCTCAATAGCTTTAAACCTTCCAATGCCTTGATTTATAGTTTTACTTTGTTAAAAAGTGTTCAAAATAACAATATTAAGTTAGTTTCATTGTTGTTTTTTCTATTGCAATTGATTCGTTTTGCGATATTTTTGCGATTGATTCGTTTTGTGATATCTTTGCGATTGATTCGTTTCACAATATCTTTGCAATTGATTAGTTTTGTGATATCTTTGCGATTGATTAGTTTTGTGATATCTTTGCGATTGATTCGTTTTGTGATATCTTTGCGATTGATTCGTTTTGCGATATCTTTGCGATTGATTCGTTTTGTGATATCTTTGCGATTGATTCGTTTTGTGATATCTTTGCGACTGATTCGTTTTGCGATATCTTTGCGATTGATTCGTTTTGTGACATCTTTGCGATTGATTCGTTTTGCGATATCTTTGCAATTGATTAGTTTTGTGATATCTTTGCGATTGATTAGTTTTGTGATATCTTTGCGATTGATTCGTTTTGTGATATCTTTGCGATTGATTCGTTTTGCGGTATCTTTGCGATTGATTCGTTTTGTGATATCTTTGCGATTGATTAGTTTTGTGATATCTTTGCGATTGATTCGTTTTGCGATATCTTTGCGATTGATTCGTTTTGTGATATCTTTGCGATTG
>JAUZNK010052842.1:0-15714 GCA_035046665.1 Euphysa ruthae
AAAAAGAATTGTGTCAAAACTAAACTACCGTCTTTTTTGACAAATTATACAAAATATATTAAATATCAAGAATTTTTGTATCGTGACGTCACGCTTTTGAACTAAGTACTACCCATCCCCCTTATTTACCGTCACGTTGAGTCACGAAAAACGGGAAGAACCATCTACCCCCTAGCGTGACGTAATTATTGAACGGCCCCTTAAGACGTAAAAGAAAGGATTTATCTGGATCCACTAGCCATTAACAATTTGATATGAGCTATGTTCTTATCATTTCCTAATAGGTTGAAAGTAAGTAGTAGTTGTTTGATATTTTAAAGTTACAGAATACAACAAAAATATTTAAATAAGTGCATTTTTTTGATGACAGAGATAATATAAGAATAATAAGCAATTACAAGGCAATGACTTCAAAACATATCCAAAACGATAAAAATTTTTACTATCTATATTTTAAAATTTAAGTAACATTTTGAAGTAAAAGAATTTTTTTCTCTCTCTTACTTGCTTGAAGAACATAACAACTGTATTTGCAACTCGTATTTCGTATTTTTTAACATGTGGCCAAGAAATAGTTTTTCGAACTAATTTATCAGAGAAGGGCCCACGGGTTTGGTTCTGGTGTATTTAGAGCTCCCATTTGAGCTTACGGTAAAGAAAATTATTTGTTCCGAGGTGGGTTCGAACCCACTACTACATACTACTAATGATGTTTAAATTAGTCGATGTATAAATTATTTTTGACTTCTATGTGCATAGGTTACTTAAAAATGTTCTTTATGAAGGGGCTTTTCGACTCTACCAACATTCAAAATTTGAGCTTGAGTGCTATTGTAATTTCTGAGTTATTGTCATTTAAAGATCAGGTTAATATTTTACCTGTTAACTTTAGAATTAGAAATTTTCGAAGCGTAGTCATTTTATATTCTATATTTTATGGGAGAGAGTGGTCAAACAATTTGAAGACCTTGATTATTATGAGATATTTGACCCTAAGAACAGAATGTCTATGCACACGGGGTATTATTTTTTAACAAGGTGGTTTGCATAAGGTTAATAGTAAAATTTTTTTAAGGAAACCATAATAAAGACTTCTCTTTTAACAACACAATCGTTTTTTTTAGAATCTATAGTAAACCGTCCGAAATTTAATTTATAATATAACCTTTGAACAAAGTATTGCAATATCAACTAGAAGAAAATTTTCTCAATATACTTGACAAAAATATAAACATCTAAACAACTAAAAATATGCATCATGTCAAAAATATAGATAAAGTAATAGTTTACACTTACGAAAATCTTGAAGAAAAAAACAGACACTTTCTAATTTAAATTTATATAAATAGAAAAAGAAACTGAAAATAAAAAAAAAAAAAAAAAAACACGGAAGCTGAAAACTTTACGTCCAAATTACATAAATTGTTTTAAAAAAAAGTAAAAAAAACAAACAAACAGACAACCACTTATTAACTTTGAAATAAAACATCGGCTATATCATTGTTTTCTCTACAACATAAAATTTATTTTTCAGTGGCCATGCTTCGACAGTTTTTCAAAAAACTGTAATGGTCGTTTGATTCCACATGCTTGCTTTTTCTTCAAAACCTTCTTGCTTTTTTTTTTTTTCAGAATTCTTTTAACTGTTCGGACTCTGTTCTGGTGGTTCATTTTTTGGTTCAAACAAAAATGGTGTGAGTCCATATTCACCTTCATTTTTAGAGGAACAAGAAGAATCACTTCTAGAAACTAATCAATTTCAAAATATCTTCCTCTTGCTCCTGAGCCACCAGATTATCCACTCTGCAAAAAGTTTCTTCATGATTTACTTGAAATGATGAATGAAATAGTAAGTCTAAGTTTGTTGAATATTGCAGCTAAATGAAAGTTGAAAACAAAATCTATTAAAGATATATGCAACGCACTTAAGGAGGTAGAAGATGGCAACCCTATTGGTTGCTTTAAAGTATGGAATACCAAAGAACACGTTATCCTCGTGGTTGAAAAACAAAGAGAAGATTTTTGTAGATGTGAAAAAGGGAAAGTTTAAAACACAAGCGTGTGAGGGTAGTATTACTTTCAAATCTAGATCAAGCAATTTTCAAATGGTTTCTGATTTTTCATAGCAGATATGACGCTGTAACTGCTTTAATTTTCAAAACTACAGCTGTGGAACTTGCTGAGAAAATGGACGGTAAAGATTTTCCTGCTTTAGATGGCTGAAAACCGCTGAAAAATTTGATATTACGTATCATTCAATGGTTTCTGGTGAAGTCAATGAGTGAACAAGTGAAATGGTGGCACCATGGGTAGAAACCACGTTACGAACCATCTTTTCAAAGTATAAATTTAAAAAGATCATTATGCAGACGAATTTGGCTTGTTTTATAGATTTCAACTAAAAAAGTTTTAAAAATCTTAAAAATTTTTGGTCGGAAGCACAGCAAGCTACGTCTAACAAGATTGGCAGCAGCTATTGCAATTGAGGAAAAATTATCAATATTTGTCAGTAGAAAGGCCAAATCATCAAGATGTTTCGAACGTGTAAAGCGCTGGCAATGTTGGTATTGCAGCCAGAAAAAGGGTTTGATGGATGTCATATTTTTTGAGGAATGTGTTCGTGAGCTTGATCGACTATTTACGAATTAAAATGAAAAATTGTTTTATTAGATGTTAATATTCCAGCCTGTTCAACCATTGAAAATCTCGCATCTGAAAAATTAATCATACTACCACCAAACCCTATCTCGAAGCTCCAACCGATGGATTAGGGTGTAAGCCCACTATTAGGCGTTGTCTGTTAGAAAATTAATAGAAATAATTGAGAAAAAAAAGCCACCTCCGGAATTCTCTGTATCGGATGCCATGCAAATGATTGATGTTGCTTTGAAGAAAGATGAAAGTGTAAACTATTTTCTTTGTTTGAATAAAGCTGGAAATTTAAAGAAAAAGCAAGCTTACGCTTTGCTAGATGCTGATGATCCATTCAAGGATTTCCAGGACCAATTAGATAAGCTTGCAATTCACACCTCAGAGGACTATTCCCAGAAGGTGCAACTGCGAAAAATGTAGTATTTATGGTTTTGAATAATATATAATGAATGATGAAGAGATTATATCCGAAGTGTCGGATGAGGAAAGCCTTGAAGCTGAATGTGGTGATGTAGAAATTTTGATAGAACAGACTTGCCTTCAATCAGATGATGTACATATAGAACTACCAAGCTACATGATGTTCAGTGGCAACGGATATACCAAATAGATTCAATTGCGGAAAAATTTATTATCAGAAAAAGCTAAAACAAGCTGATATTCGCGAGTTCTATCAGTGAAACTATATTTTTTAACATGCATAGTATATTATTTTATAGCATTGATTAAAAAAATATTGTTTTAACTCGAACTAATATCTCATTTCTGCCGAAGTTCGAGTTACTGTCTACCGATATTCTCTGGTCCCTTGGAGGTTCGAGTTACTGGCGGTTAACTTTTTATCTATTATAGACAATCACATTTCTAAGCAGTTTATCTCTGATTTTTTTACTAAGGAAGTTTTATTTACCGCTATCTAGTTGGATAAAAATACTAATAATGCAACTTATTTAGTCATTCCTATGAGATAAAGAAGGGATTCTTCAGATATATCTGATTTGCTTTAATACCCTCTAACTTCTAGGAAGTGGTTTCCAAGAGCAACCAGCTCGATTCTTAACAATGTATATTATTACTTTGGTAAACAATGTTTACATAATTTACACCAATCAGTATTTAAAAAAAAAAAAACTGTTATATTTATTTAGTACTGAACACTTTTAATTTAAATTTTTTTGTATTTTTGAAATTTAGCAATAAATGTAAAAAATTCACCTTTTCTCAGCAAAAAGTCTTTGAAAAAAGAGTTGATATCATTCTGTGAGTTACCATTATTATTACCATTTTCGATCTTTCTTATAAATTTATAATATAAAACATGCTTTGTACGATAAAAATATATACCTGTTGTGAGTATGTTTATTGGTATTATTTTATATCAAAATAATTTGGTAGTATATTGATGCTAAATTTAAAGTATACTTTAGTAGGAAATATGTAAGTCAGGAACGTGCGAAAAGTTTATACTTTATCCCCAAATCTCTTTTGGTCGATAAATACATAGTTTTATTACTTTAAATTATAAAATGGTTATTTCATCGTCAAAGTGAGGAATCATTCATTTCAAGGTTTCCTTAGAAGAAATAAGACATCTTTTTTTTTTTAATTGTCATAAGAAGATTGTTCAATAATTTGGAGTGTTGTTTAATCTTTTATGAATTATTCTATCATCCTGACATGCCTAATTAAAGTAGGAACAACGATGGTTTTTAATCTTTATTACCAAGAAGCCATGTCAGTTCGAACAAGCTGTGTAGAGTTTGGCAAAAATGACGCAAGTTTAAAAGCTTTCAGTTGGTACTATGACCATTGTCATAGGGTTGACGACTTGATCATCCTTCTTCATATCCAGTAAACTCCAGCTATGCCGGCAGCTTATACCAGTTTTCTTTCAGGAATGTACACTTGTATCATCCCTCATAAATCATATGGTTATGAGCAAGCCGTGAAATACAGCATCAGAAAAAATACACAAATTTTTCAGAGATGCATAGATAAGTGTGTAAAAAAAAATTTTTAAGTACGAAATAAATTTAGAGAGATATTCGCATTCCATTGGATATATGATATGTGAGTTTTGTCAAATTTTTGTCTTGGATGTAATCATATTGGGCCAAAGAAAGCTAAGATCTGTTGATAGACTGATATTGGGAAGTGTGAGCACGTATGCATTGCATCATTCAACACTACCAGTAATCGTGATACCTAATCTATCACACAGACGTATATTCAAATGAATTATCAGGGAGTCGATTTACGTTGTATTTATTAAAATCTCTCGTCCTCTTTTAATTATTAAGACATTTAGCATAATAGTTCTTTATGTTAAAATCTTCTTAACTATTGTATGTTAAATAACTTAAACTTAATGCGTAATTGTGAAAATGTTTTAAACAATTTTCCATTTAATAACTTGCTTCTGACGAAAACATACTAATTTGAAAAAGTAAATGTATTTATTATACATCCTTTAAAATATGGGTAATAGAACTTCTCCTTCAGGCGATGCACGGGAAATGAGGGAGAATGAGGCATAATGTTAACATTTTTTATTTTAAAGACAGCTCTAACGCATTACTTTGTTTTTAAAAAGTAACCCCTTTATTTTCCAAAATAATTAAAAATTATTTCATATGAAACTTTGGGAGAATTTTTTTAACAGATAATCAGAATTAATCGCCACCATGGGAATAATTATTTACTCGCAAACAATTGCATCACGAATAATACTTTAATTAATTCCGAACTAAAATTTTTTTTTATCATGTGAATTGAAAAATTAGTATCAGCAAAAAGACCGCTTCATCGTTGAAGTGCAGCCTTTATGTGGGCGAGGTAAACAGCAAATAATGCACCCTTGTTGGAAAAAAAAAGCGAGAAGTAAAAAACCTAAAAAGCTACCAAAAGGAATTATATAAACAACTTTTTATTTGTAAAACAGGATTTAATTGACAAGATACATATCTAGGTACTTACTTTGCAGAGATAACACAAAAATTAAACCATCCTATAAAAATTCCGAAATTCGAGTTTCAGATAAAAGTTCCGAAACTAGCAAGCTAACTTATCGTTTTCCGAAAATGCATAAGCACCCCATCAGGTTCCGATTTGCACTATGGAGTGCACTAATAAGGAGCTTAAATGATTTTAACTGTCCTTAGAATTTGCAACGAGCGGGTCGGTAATGTATTAAAGTGAACAGACTAAGGGACATCTGTGAGATGTATTTCGACATTTTCTTCTTCAACAATGTGTGCTAAAAATCCCCAAAATAAGATATTTAATATTTTGATTAAAATTGTTTATTTTTTATTTGAGAGTAAAAAAAAAAAAAAAAAAAAAAATACCGAATAATTCAAAAAAAACCACCTGCAGCAAAAACTTTTCAAAAAAGTTCCTGAAAATTGTTGTTCTCTAAATTCTAAGTTCTTTTAAAGATTTGCTTAAGTTTGGTTTTTGTTTTTCTTAGAAATCCTAAACCTTATATAACATGTAACCTTTATTAACTTTTTTCCATAGTGTATTTGGTTAAAATCTCAAAAGAAAAGAAAGTTCGAAAGGTCATAAAAATATATCATTTTGTATAAAATAATTAGATGGTAGACAAAACAAGAGAAAATCTTTGGAAAGTGTGACCTAAACTTAAGAGACCTAAACTCAATTAATGATCTGACATTAACAAAATTTTAGCTGGATAGGAACATAGATTCTTGAATAAAACCAAAAAAATCATTTTTGATCAAAAGATGACAATAAAGACAATAAAAAGAAATTTTGGGATTAAAACGGCTTAACAGGGATGCATAAATGGTAAATTTATGTTAGACTGATAGCAAAAAAGAAAAGATGAGTACATGTTTCCTTACGCTGAAGAAATAGAGTTTTTTCTGTTCCAACGCACCAGAATAAGTGAAAAGTAAGCTTTGGAGTAAGCAATTATAAATCAATTTACCTAATTGCTTATCACTACCATAAAATTTTAATCAACTTCTCCTTGTTTACACTGACAAATTTATAAACGTTACCTTAAAAACTCGCTAATAAACAAATACAAAGTTTACCTGGGGCGTCTTTCTAGAAGTTTCTCAATGAAATTCATAGCTGCGTCACTCACTTCGTCAAACTCTTCACATTCAAAGTCGTAGTCAACCATGCCAATGTTTGAATATGTTTCCATGACATCATCGCCAGCAAATGGTGAAATTCCAGACAATCTATGAACAAAGAGCATAAACATCAAGGTTTTAGCATTTAAAAAGAAAGTTTACTTGCAATTTTTTTCAATTCGACTATGTTGATGATTGGATTACATACGCTACTGGGTGCGAAATAAAGAAGGTATACCAAAAGACAGCTGTTGAAAGGCTTTGTTGTACAGAAAAAGATTTGAAAGCAGTGGCCGCATAGCTTGCAAGATTAATTTTTTTTTTTGACAATGTGGAAAATTAAATTATATTCACTGTGGATGAAGGCTTCACAAAAATTCGACCTGCCTCACATTTTTCATATTCATTTTTATTAAATCAACCCGTAATCGGACATTTTATTTAATAAGTCAATTAAATTTAATTTAATCATCAAGAGAATTTTATTTGACTAAGCTAAAATTTCCTATGATGCACATAAAGAACAGTTTTGAAATAACTTCTTCGGTAAAAAGCTGCATCTGAGGTTTATTTTAAATGAACTAGAAAAATATGTCTCTTATTCAGTGAACAAAAAAAAAACAAGAAATCAACGTTTATAACTGCAATAAAACCTTGATTGGCTTCATCAGGAGTCAAGCAATGAACAGTTATCGAGAAAAAGTAAAAAAAGAGAGCATAAGTGTGGCTGAAATGTTTAAATAACCAATGACAATATTTTCCAGCATTGTAAGGAATTTTCAGAACACAATTTTTCAAGAAAAATCAAAATATTTCTGTGAAATAATGATTTTTTAATAGGGCCATATATGTAATTTAATTAAGACTTAGAGAATGATTCGTTGATTTAAGGCCACACCACAAATGATCAAATGGGGGAGTTTTTTAACCTTGATTAATGATTTCACAAAAAGATTCAGCGCAAAATAAAGAACAGTTACCAGCAATATTTAACGAGCAAACATACGCACGTATTCGGAGTACCAAAAAAAGGTACAAATGGACAAAAAAATATTCGCATCATTACATTAGACATCACAATCATCATTAACCAGTCCACAAACAAATAAAAATTACTCATTTACACCATAAAAACCATTTTTTTATTATCTAATGCCACGGTGAACTAACAGAATGCCCTAGAAAATATTTAGCTGGAAATCGGTGAATTTATAAGAAAAACCAAGTTTACAAAGTTATCAAGAGGGTTATTAGCTAAAGTGAAAGAAAAACTTACAAAACGTATGTCACCACACCAACACTCCTAAAACACAATCAAAGTAAATTAACACTACAGGAAAGCCCATTGTTATTCAGTAAGTTATATGTTTTTAAGGCCTATCTTAGGGTAAAGTGTTTTTAAGGTCTATCTCAGAGTAAAGTGTTTTTAATGTCTATCTCAGGGTAAAGCCTAAACAGCCTATTATCCTTGATAAATTTCGAAAAAAGTATTTTCACACTTCCAAATCTCCCTAAATTTTCATTTTCAACAGAGCATGTAGTTAAAACAGTCATGCCATATTTGAAATAAGCAATATTTTTCTTATTGGTTTCACATATAGAAATCTATATTATCAGGAAATTTAACTTCATTGCATCCATGTAATGATATTTTATACATAAATGAAATGCTTTCCCTTAAATGGCCAAGATCCCTTTTTGGCTCATTTTCTACCCCTAAAACATTTTTTCCGGAAAACTAGCAATCCCCATGAAAAGGCAATGTGACATTCACCACCAAACTTGGCCCAAGGATAGGAAAATTAGGATGCAGGGAATTTACAAAATCAATCCGTACGGGGGTAATAATTTATTAAAAATAACAAATTAAAAAAAAAGTAAATGCCCAATATTTTGGATAAAATTAAAATTCTATGTGTCCCATTTCAAGGTAACATACATCATCATCGCCAAAACCATCTCTACTATCTTCACATCATCTTCATAAACATTAAGCAAATTTACAAGATAGTAAAATTTATGAAGTGTTAGAGCCAATTTTCTATTGCTAGATGTCTTCCTAAACTAATCTACTTACAGTAATACAGAAACCGGAATTTTTTGTTTGGCCACACATTGCGGAATTTGCCATCCAAGATTAACGACCATCCCCTAGTTAACTGTCGTGCCAAAAAACAAATTGGTATTTCCATATTCTGCAGTTAAAGATAGTTCTACAACTTTTTTTAAAAAAATATCCCGTGAACTGTCGCACCAGACAAAAAATTTGGTATTTCCATATTCTGTGATTAAAACTCCTCCCGTAATTTTATTTGAGAATAGCCCTAACTATTATTTTGTAGTGAAATTATAAACTTACCACATATCAGAACCATAGTCAATCGGTTCGTAAGCCAATACTTCAGGAGCTAAATAAATTATCATAAATAAATCAAAGGAAGTAAAAAAAATTTGACCAGTTGTTATAAATCCATATTTATGGGATCTGTAAAAACTGTAACCTTACCACAAAACACCTACATCCGGCAAAACAAGGCAATAAGATTAAGATTCCTGAAAAACACACCAAACAACATTTAATATAAACTTAGGATACCTATGCACCAGCCATATCATAAAATTTTAGCACTGTAACAACGTGCAAACTGTTATTCAGTTATTTTTAGTATCTTGTTGATAATGAAATCAAGATATTTACTAAGTTATGATCTCCTTCATACCTTTCAAAGATAATGTAAAGTTTAATTTAGTACCACATTTTGCAATTTGTTTAGGCCTAATGGAAGAGCCCAACTAATGTAGGGTTAAAAGAAAAAAAATTTTCTCTTCAACAAAAACCAAAATTTTAACAGGAATACGTATGATATGAAAAAAACATTTTTACAAGCTGACAATTTGATGTTACTTAATACGTCGTTTCTTCAAGTTTTTTATTATCTTTCAAATAACTAAATTTTTAAAGCACAACTAAGGAAAATTCTAAAAGATTGTGCATAACTAAAAGAAAAACTGTTTTTATGACCAGAGATGACACTATAGCACTATTCATGAAGAATTCCAGCTCTTTATATCGTGCTTTGAAAAAAAAAAAAAAAAAAATCGCCAATCCTAGATTAAAATTATTAAAGATTTGACGAAGATATTAAATTGTTAAAAAGTGCAGAAGAATTGGACCGCAAACTGTTGAAAGACGGAATAAAATCTTACCTTAAATATACTGCAAAATAAAAAAAAACTATTTAGTTGCATATTGTAAACATTTATCTGAGCTGACTGATGTTGCGTGAAAATTTATTATTTTCCCTAATTTTAATAGTTTTATTACGTTAACTTTTATTTGTTGATTCTAAATAAGTTTTTATAATCTTGCATATTTTGTAGTTTACTGCACTGTAGGGATAGGATAAAGTGTGCTATTGTACTGAAATAATAACCTACAGTTTGATGAAATAACAAAATAGCTTTTTTCTTTAGTAAAAAATAAATAATGTAATTATATTCTTATATATGCCACTCCCCCATTCATATTGGCGTCATAATCGTAACAAGCAAACTTGCCACAAAACATCTATTTACATAACAACAAGAATAAAAAGGAAGGTGGTGATAAACTTGATAAAACAATCGCATTTAAGACTATTAAATAATTATTACAACCCCCTAAACGCTTTTTATTTGAAAGATAGATAAAAGCAGAAAATGACTCTAACTTTGTAACTACGCATATTTAATGCGTATCCAAGGTTACGACAAAAGACAGTTAAATCAAAAAGATAAAGGTTAACAAAGCTCTTGAAAGAAATTGATATTCGATGTATTTCTGCTAAATAACCTATTCGTATTTATAATATCTATACGTATTTATATGCTGTAATTAATATTTATTAAGATAAAAAAAATTTTTTTTCATAACATTTTTTGTTCAGAATATTAACTTAACAAGCATGCAAATCCGGAAAATCCGGAGATATTTCATCCATGGATAAGAAACAACACTTCGTAAAATTTTGACAGAACCATTAGTTTCTTGAAATAATTTTAATGACATACGCCTGTATTAATAATAAAAAAGAGCTTGGCGTTTATCTCAAGGACATTCCTCTATTCTAAAGTTTGGATATTATTATTTAAACCTGAATTGGATCATAATCATAAATCTAATGACTAAAATTAAAAATAAATAAATTATATTGAAAAATATATAAAGCATGCAGAATTATCAGGGTGAGTAATTAGAAAACTATTAAATTATAGGATTGGAAAGGATTACATCTTTGTTGTATTTAATTTGAGTTTGACACAAAAAAAACTATGATTCATTTAACATCTCATTTTTTATTAAACAGAATTGATATAATCAGCAAATAGAAAAAATAATGTATTTTTTATAGCTCTATTCTCCTTGTTATCTACCACTGTTCTGATGGTGGGAGTTTTGTACATTATCAAGACATTACTATATAAAAAAAGGTTACTTATTTGAAATATTGGACTGAACTTAGACAGCAGTATGTATTTGACAGTGATCGAAGAAATATTTTAGTAATATTCTTTCTGATAAGGAAATGCAATAAAAAGCGTAATTGACAATGTAATTTTGCGTGATATTTGGGACTTGGCAAGTGGTGCGTTACATACGTTTACAAGTAATTACAAACTCAATAGAAAATCATATCTGGGTATTAGCTTCGAATAAATTTTTCTTTCAATTTTAGGTGTTTAACAAATGTGAATGTAAAAAACTTCTAAATGTTCCAACGTTTTAAGGACATAAATTTAGACAAATTTAGGCCGAGAACTAAAAAACAAAGTTTTTCACAATGCGCTTAATTATCCTAAGTCAAAAAAAGTCAATATTAGAGTATTCCAACACCCCAATTATGAATCTAGCTAACGAATATAAACTTTCAAATTTCTCAATTTTGAAGATAATATAACAATAAAAATTCCTTTGATAATTTTTAATAAGTTTGAATTCCATAATTCTTTAACGCATATCACTGTGGTTTTCAACGAACCCATTTAAATAATTTACACTTTAATAGCCCACTAACTATCCTTACAATCATTCAAGACTTTCTAGACCTTTTTAAATTTAATTAGATCTTGTTGACCAAAACGCTGCTTTAGCACGATCAAATAATTTTGCGATTCCCTAAAGTTGGGGAATAATATAACATAAAAAATAATAACACAATGTTCTGCCCTTTTGTCATTAAAGATAAAATACCTAATAAATATAGAGCAAAGTAGATTAAACATGTTCATGAAAAGAATTCCATACCAACATATTCTGGCGTCCCGACGATATCAAACTGACTGTAAGGCAGGTCTAATCTTCGTGATAATCCAAAGTCTATTAATCGGATCTCTGGGAAAATCTCGCCAGAACTTTTCAGCAAAATGTTATCCGGCTAGAATCACAAAAACAAGTAATGAGAAAGATTTAACGGAAATGGAGAAAATGGGTCTGATTTTTCTTAATTTACCTTCATAATTTCGCTAATAAAGTATTTTTTTTTTAACAATTTTACTTTGGAACACCAAAAATTAGAAGGAACCAAAAGAAGATTAAGATAAAAACTTGGAAATGTCAATGTTTACCAGATTTTTGAAAAAATCTGAAATAGGTTATTATAAAAAAAAAAAAAAAAAAAAAAAAATATATTTTCTTAGCAAATCCAAAAAAAAAAAATAATAATAAAAAAAAATATCCTTTTTTCATTGACTATCAGAAAGCCAGATTAAACAGATTTTTTTTTTAAATATCCTGCTCTTTCACCTCTAATGCCCATAGAATTTACAGTCAGACAAACAAACGGCACTGGGTTTATAGGATCCATTGCCTGGTTCAAAATGGACAGACAAATAGCAAGCATAATTTTGCAATAAATTCACTACATTTGATATTATTTATATTATTAATTATTTATGATATTTAATACTATTATTATTATGTAAAATAAGTTATGTAAATATTTTTAAAAGCTTGAATAACTGTGAAGTAAACCTGTTTTCCTCCCAAAAATATTAATTAAATGACCAAATATTCAATGACAACTAGTGTATCATGCATTTGATAGAAATTCAATATTAGGAGCATACTTAATTTTGTAAACATCTCGTGTTTTTTTAGCCAGCAGTGAATGACGGAATTTAGTGAGAGTATCAGCCAAATGACACAAACGCTGGATAAAAATTACTTTTGGTGCCAGGGACCTGGCACCTACGACCTTTTGTTTCTAGTGCATATTCTAGTAACACATTGTTTTTGAGTTGGAAAAAATTATAAATATAAATTCTATCTGGCCTGATCATCATTATAAAAAAAATCACCTTTAAATCTAAGTGGACAATCTTGAAATCATGTAGATATAGGACTGCTTCTACTATTTGTCGCATGAGATAACATATTTCTTTCTCTGTACGTTCAACATCAGCTTCTATACAATGGTGGTGTAGGTCTCCACCCTGAGCGCTACAACACAAAATATTTGTTATACAACTTAAAATATTCCTCTGAGCAAATATTTTCTAATTAAATGAAGGGATTGAAACAGAAGCTTCAAAACCAGTCGAGGCTAAGACTATGGCTGTTACAAAGAATGAGTGGGTTTGGTCTGATTTTTTATGTTTGCATAAGGATTAGACAGAAAAAGAGAAGAATAAAACAAAGGGAAATACAGAACATTCTATTATACAGTTTGAATTGCCGAGTGTTTGCCTTATTTCATATACTTAAATTGTTGAGTAACAAAGTTTGTTACCGAAGCCTGCACAACTTCCCTACGATTGCTGGCTTATCAGCGAAATCTCCAAATAAGTTCTCAAACAAAAATAACCATCCAAAAATGTTGATGTTGTTCAAGAACATATTCATGGCAAAATGTTCAATAGCAACAAAGAGGGGTACATTGAAGCAATAAAGGTGAAACATCGAAGCAATAGAGGGGGTACATCAATGCAATAAAGGGTTACATCAAAGAAAGCGGAACACATCAAAACAAGGGCTTTAAAAAAAAAGGCATTCTGGAGATAATCAAAAAAATTACATCTTTTTAGAATTGTTTAACAAGGCCAAAATTAACAAAAAATTCATAAAAAAGTACGAGAATTTTACGAGTTGGATGAAAGAAGCAAGAGTGTTTAAATACCATGACTATGACTATGATTAAACACCTGTTCGACTTGTTGACCTAATTTTGACTTTTTTGTTTTTAAACATTATGTCTTTTGTAAGTAAACCTGAATTTACTTGCTGGAGATGAACCAGGTAAGAACAAAGTTTTTGAACTAATATTCCAATACTTGGAAAAAATTACCTTTTTAACAGATTCTGATAAAAAAAAAAAAAAATTAGATGACAATCAAATGGATAGGTAAGTATGAAATTATAGGATCTCTAACACAGCATTTAATGGTGACTATTAATTGATGAAGGTAGCTAGTAACAACAACACTGGTTTTAAACCTAATCAGTATCACTTATGTAATTCATATATTGCAGTTCTGGATAGGTAAGTATGAAGTATGAAATTATAAGATCTCTAATAGAATTTAATATGGCTAATAATTGTTGAAGGTAGCTAGTAAGAATTGCACTGATTTTAACCTAATCAGTCTCACTTATGTAATTTGTATTTTATATTGCAGTTCCGGTTCAGAGAAACTTGAAAGAAAACTATGTAGCAACCCTTTTATAAGATTGAGTCATTATGATTCGAGAAACTAATATTTAATAAAGAGTTTTCATCCAACTTAAGCCCTGAATATTTTAAATCAGTTGCTTTAAAAATTCAAACTCAGAGGTAGGAATGGGGTAGAGGAAGGAAGAAAGGATTAATTTCAACAAAAATCTTGACTTTTACACAGAAAAATGTGAACGTTAATAGTATCTTACTTGAGAATAAACAAAATTAGCCATGAGTTGTTGTAACAACATTCCAAGGACTACCCTTGTTACTAAATTACATTTTCAAATTACTGTGTTTGTTCAAGTGGTTGCTTACTGTATTCAAACTTTGCTGATACGCTTGCTTTTATTGTAATTATGGAATCTTAGAGCCTGAAATCACTGAACACTTCCTCTTACGCCGTCTTTTGTTTACTCAAAACAGAATAACCCTCTTTGACAACATTGTTGAATTAATTGGAAGTATACCAAATCTCTCTGATGCTAATGTAGTGCATATGTTACTATATGGTAATGCAAAGTTTGACTTGGACATTAACCTTTTGATTCTTAAAGAATCAGAGTGTTTTTTTCTTGCATTTTTTCCATTCGCTTTTATTTTTTTTTCCTGGTAGTTAGGTTTGGCTAACACCAAATATTAATTGTTTAAAGTTTGTTTTTTTAATTTTTTATTTTATTTATGCCCATGTCTTGTAATTTTGTGTTATTCCATAGAAAAAAAAACTGTATCTGAGGGTGGGTGCTTAAGCCAAGAAATAAGGTATTTATTTGAGTAAACAAATGTACTTTTATATTTTCTGAGTCTATAAATGTTGGCTTTTCAGATTTAATTGAATATAATCTATTAGATAACAAAATGGGTGGAGAGAAAGAGATAAAAAAAAATACAAAAAAATAATGCATAAAATAATTTGAAAAAATAATAAGCTCATAGTAGTTTACCTGTCAAGCATATTAGATAAATCATGCGAAAAAAAGAAAAGAAAACGTGAAATCTATTCATATTATTTTTATTTTAGAAGGCACATAATTCCATTATATTGATAACATAATTCCACTATATTGATAACATAATTCCACTGTATTGATAACATAATTCCACTGTATTGATAACTATTGATATCCATAAACACTTAAATCAAATAATGTTTAAAATGCAATCATATATTATTTTCAATCTATTTACGGCAATTTAGTAATAAAATTAATTAAGTAACATTCGCATATTTATATATATATATATATATAAATACATACATACAT
>JAUZNK010052853.1:0-15712 GCA_035046665.1 Euphysa ruthae
GTCTTAGAGGTTTTACATCTCAAATTTTAAAAATATTTGCATGTCCCCACTTAATCCTGAATTAATGTTAATTTTTAGGTTTTTTTTTTTTGTTATCTGTTTGCAGCCCCTCATTAGTTGGTGCACGTTTTCTATGGTTAGCCGTGAAGTGTTTTGTAATGTGTGTTTGTATAGACGATAAATGAATATTCAGAAATGATAGGATAATGATAAATAAAAAATTCAATTTTTTAAAAAATCTAACGAAGACTTACGGTGGCATACAAGATAAATTTTATTGTATTGCAATTTTGAAATGAATTTTGAACAAGTTTTTTATTAAACTTAATATCATTACCTGCAGAATATATAAACGAAAACTGACAAATAAAAATCAAATGAAAATTGGAAAATAGTGAGTTTACAATGAAAGAATCAACTGTTTCTAAAAAAGTTTATTGCAACCGTAGGTGTCATGACTACAGAAAAATTACAACCCTTGTTCAGAAATATTTATTTTAACCTATATTAAAGAAAAACAAATTGAAAACAAAAGATATAAATGAAAAAAAAGAAAAAAGAAAAGTTTTCTTAATGGTTTATTTATTTATTTAATCAGTTATCAACCGTTTAAATACATATTTACGTACTTATTAAATTATTTACTAAATTACTTACCTAAAAACATTTTTCTTAACTAATTTACTTAAATAAAGACATAAATAAAGACATAAAATATTTTTACTTAGTTAACTACATATTTACTAACTTACATAGTCTCCTATACATTTTTTTACATAGTCACTTAGTTACTTACTTTCTTACTTACGTAATAACATATTTAATTACACATTTACTTTCTTAATTCTATACTCTCTTAACTATTTACTTACTTAATTTTTTACTTACTTACTTACTTAAACAATTATATACTTGTTAACTTACTTTTATTCAAAGTTATTTAAATACTTACCTGATTTAATTGTTCTTTTACTCACTTATCTAAATATATATGTTGAGCACGAACGTATACTCTTGCAAATAAATGACAAAGACTGTGTACCATAAAATATGCTACACACCTTGCACACCAGAGATGCGAAATAAACAACGATGTCCTGATGTTAAATTAGATATGTCTAAAAAATATGAGATTGCTTTTCAAAAAATTTATGATGAAATTGTGGATGCGAGGATTATCAACAGCAATGATTTGTGACGCTAAAAGGACTTGTAAAAAAGTTTATTTATTTCATTACCCAACTTGAAAGTACGAATATGAAGATATACCAATCAACTAGATTAAAGAAAGACTATTTTCAAAATATCCTAATTTAATACTTCATAAACCAAGCAACAGATCTGGAAGTGAAATTGTTTACATATCGGAAAGTAAATAAAAATTCAACCTTAGAATACAGTTGGAGCTTTTTTGCAAAAAAATTTCGAACACTAAGTAAGACTTAATGGAGAAAAAGAAAGAACACAATTAGAAAGTATATCAAACATATTTATATAAATTATTTTGCCCATACTGTAATTAACTCGAATTGAGTCTCCTATTGTACCAGTTAAACGCTTTAAGCTACTACCAGCTAAGTTGTCAGATCTCTTAGATGTCATTATTGAAAAACATGTCATACAGACCAAATTTCAGTTTCTGATTTAATGTTATTTAAGATTATCAAATAGTTTTACAAATGATGAAGTAAAAATTCTCAGTTTTAACATTCATTTTGAAAATGATGATAATGAAAACTTTCAAATTTTATCAGTTTGTTACCAAGAGGGATTACAATTTGTTCATGATGAGAAATTTCCTGGTTTGTTAATTTTTTGTATAAAAAAGCTCATTTTTAAATAGATAGTACCATGTGTAATATATATGCTGAAGGAAATCGTGATGCTCCTTTGTTGTCAAATTTTTATAACCACCATGTATTTCGTGATTTTATAGGTATATACTCTATAAAAAAAAAACAACAAAATTATAATATGAAAAGCTGGAACAATACTCAAACTCAATAGTTCTGCTATTCTAATAAGAAAAAGATCACTTTTGACCTCCTCTCTCTCAAATTAACTGAAATAGAGGTAAAATTTAGTTTTAGCATAGTTTTAGCATTATTTAGATTTATCATTTACCACACTAGGTCTTCTTCCATGTTTACATTTAAATTCGTTCAAAAAATCAAAAAAAAAGTAATAAAAAAAGTTAATGAAAAATCTAAAATGACAGATTTTTGTCTATTTTTGCCTCGTGTCCTCCAAAATTGAGCTATCGTGAACTTTTTTCAAAAATCCGGCTTTGTCGCGTCAATATTAACTTTTAATTTGAAAGAAAATTATAAGCGGTTTCAAGAAAAACACGGAAATGATTATTATATTTTAGCAAGAACATGATTTTCCGAGAAAATGTGAAACGAGCCATTTATTTACTTATTTGTTCACAATTTGTTAACCAGTTAAAAGTCTGCAAGAACATTAATTATTTTGTTTTTCTATTTTCTAACAGCAAAAGTCAATTTAGTATATAATGTTATTGTTTATTGATTGGTTGACTGATTTATTGATTTGTAAACACCATGCGAATAAATCTTAATAAAGTAAAAACACACGTTATTAGAATTCACACAAAACATGCCAGAAAATTAAACTTAGTTTGCTTTTTCAGCACAAAAATGACTGAAGAATTTGAGATTTAATTTTCTTTATGTAGAAAAAGCAATGAAAGTGCAAATTAATAAGTGTAATTTTACAAACTTCTTCAAATTGTGGAAATAAATATAAAATAATAATCACAATTTATTTATAGGCTACATTTCTTTTTCTACCTCTCTTACGTTCCATTTTTTTTAGAGCATTCCATACAATCGATCGCTGTATTCTTAAGGGCTGAAGATTTGCTTTTGTAAGCAAACATATAAAGAATTATTTGTTTAGCAAGACCAGTTTTAAGAAAACACGATTATGTTTCAAGAATTTCTAAAGTGCTAACATTTCAAAAAATTCACACAAATTGTTTTTAAAAATTTACCAAAATTTTGTGGCCTAGATTTTTGCAGCAAGAATTTATTTAAGATGGACATTTGGGTGAAATCTTTAATTAAGGAAATTTTTATAATTACGAATTAAAAAATTCTTTAAAAAATAAAAACAAATTACCAATCTCATGTGCAAAAATTTAAATCTTGAGCCACTATTTCAATTAAAAATGAATATATGTAAATTACATTTTTTTCAGAATTGCCCACTTTAAGTTATTAATAGTTGTATAATAAATAAATAAAATAATATATAATAATATATAATAAATAAATAAAATTCAATTGAACAGTAGAGTATAATTCAATCGAGACAATAAATATGATAAACTTGTTATTAGTTACCAAATCTAAAACCAAATCAAAAAAAATTTCAATACTTTCCACAGAGAAACATTCCTTTAAAATGATCTTAAACATCTATTGCTTTATTATTTAATTTCATATATATGTATCATACTTTATATTTTTTCTTAACTACTTACTGTTATTCTAAATTTCCTATTTATCAATTTAGTCAAATATTTAATTGCTTGCTTAATTATTTACTTTTTTCGTATTTACATATTCACATATACACTTAATTTTCAACCTACCTGTTTAATAACTTCAGTTATTTCTTGCATCTTTACATACTTACTTACTTGCTTACTTTCCTATTTACACACCTTCTCACTCACTTACTAGCCGACATACCTAAATACTTACATAAGGACGTACGATCTTAATAACTTATAATTTCTCTCGCTCGATTGAATGGTTATATATATGCTTATAATTTTATTTATTTACAACCAAAGTACTAGCCTATTTACTCAGTCATTTTATTACCTACATACTTACTTACTTACAAATTGAACTACTTACTTACTTCCTTACTAAGTTACTACTTACTTACTTACTTACTTACTTAGAAAATTACTTACCGAAATACTTATACATTAAGTTACTAACTTACCTACTTTCTTACTTACTTAACTCTTTACTTACTTCTTTACCTGTTTACCTACTTAATTAGTTATTAACTTACTTACTCACTACTTACTTATTTAGTTAACTAGTTTACTTAACTACTCAATAAAATAAATTGCTATAATTAAATTTTCGATATCTTAAATATATTTTTTCAGGCATATAATAGTTTGTCCAATATTCTGGCATATAGTATAAGTAAAATCATTTAAAAAAATTAAAGACTCTTTTGTTAAATATTCTTTGGAAACCCCATTTTATAAACATTTGTAAAAATTTTAAAATGATTGATTACTAAACTCAAATAAAATTATAATCAATCAGTTTAAAATTACATATCAATATTTTTAATAATATACATGTAAATATATATATATATATATATATATTATCCATCAATTGAATAATTACGCTACTGAATACCCTTTGGTAATATAAAGATAATTAACAGATACAACTGAACATAAAATGGAGATAAATAAACAAAAATTAAAATCAGCTATAGAGACAGAGGCAGAGAATGTTGAATTTAATGACTATTACAATATAGCAAACAATAGAAAAATATCAATAGAAACATAACCCTTACCTCATCTGTTTATCAAACTCCTCACAAAACTCGTCAATTAACTTTACAATATCAACAGCATTGATGCTTATAAGCTTAAGCACTGAGCGTATGTTAGTTGCCATAGTTATATTTTTTGTAGACAAAAGAGTACTAAACAGGTAATTAAGTAAGGTCTTTTGATTGGATGATTCAAGTTCATTGAAGAAGTTTTCAGTTATCTATACAATAAAAAAATAAAACAGTCACAAAGTATCCATTACTTCCCAGACAACATTCAAAAGATTCAAGAACATAATAAGATTTAATAACAATACCTTTTTTTATTTCACAAGATTAACTCTATAAAATTGCAATCTGGTTTAGGCGAAGCCAAACCATTGGCTAAAATGTTAAAATTTATCAAACTTATCAAAATTTATCAAAGATATTTATCGCTTTTACTTAAAAAAATAATATTTTAAGGTTACTAAGCTTTCTATCTGAAACTAATTATAACAGAATTTGTCACAATATCAGGATTATATCAATGATTTTAAATTCTTATGCGCCCAAACTCATGCAAATCAGGTGTCCCTAAGTTAACCCTGGGTATGACACTGCTGAGTTCTTATGTAAAACTTAATCAATGAATATTCTACAATCAATAATGATTTTTAAAAAATTAACTGGTCGTTTTTTTAAGTGCTGATATGTTTAATAACATGCAGGTAGTGATGTGGACTCCTCTTAAGAGATGACAGAATTTTTTTTTTTAAAATAGCACGATGAGAATAATTATAACAACAGAGATAGATATCATCAAGAATGTTAGGGGCAATCACATTTGACTTGCTGACCTATAGCAAAAATCATGCATTTAGTAATATGATGAGTGTAATCAGGATGTTAGCTAGCGCAAATAAAGTCCGTTTGACAAACTCTTCCCAATTCAAAATAAAACTCAATTTCCCAATTACTGTCCAAAACTAAAATTCTGATGAGATATTATAAAGACATCAGCTCTTTAATTTTATTACCATTTTTCTTTTAAAACGATAAGCCATTAAAGAGCCAATTTATGCTCACTGAAAGTAAACAAATCAGACACAATGCATTAAGGCTGATTTCCATTCGGAGTATTTTGCAGTCTTGACTGCAAAACTTCTTCGACTTTTATTTATGAGCATGTGCACTGATAAATATTGTGACATATTGACTGAAAAATATTGTGCAGTCATATCAAAAAATAATCCGTTTGTGCAGTCAAGAAAGTTGAATTTTCATGATTCGAACGAGGCAAATATCAAATTTTGAGATTCTATTATTTTGTGATAAAATCGTTTCTTTATGCGAAATAAGAAAAAAAAATGTTTCTTGATATAAATAGAATGTTCTCAATTAAAAATAGATTGATCATCCATTTATAACTGTAAATAAAATTAACATTACGAAAAAAAAAATTATTTTGAAATTAATTCCACCAAATTACACCGAATTTGGCGGATTCAAAGATCCGCCAAAATTTTTTCACACCAAAATTTCTTCCCTTAAGGTAGGTTTTGCTTATGTTTTTATTATGTTTTTTAGCTACCTTATGGCGCATCATAATTTTGCAATACAGCCAAATTATGAGAATGATAAAAGATTATCCTCATTTTTCAGACCACAAATTATTTCCTATCCTTTATTCCAAACCGAAACTATAAAAAAAGATACATGAAAACTCTTGGTATATTATTATTATGTTTGATATATATTGAAATCAGTTTGAAAAACACAGTTAGGCAAATTTATTTTTTAACTAATGGCTAGAACTACTTATGCACAAAAACTTATAATTATATAATCATCAGCTCTTAATATAAACTATAAACAATAACTAGGACATAACTATTAACTACAAAATGAAATAAAAAAACTTAACTGTTGCTTACTTATTTATTTTTAAAAATATGACAAACGATTTAATATCAATCGCTTAACATAATTATTAATAATAAACGTGTTTTTTAAAGCACAACACGTGTTAGAAAAAGAAGCTTAACGTTCCATTGACGTATACCAGAAGAATTTTATTGTTTAATCGTTCGTTTTAAAGCCTACTTAAAAGATCAACTCAAATATAACATTTTAAAAATACATAAAATCCTTATCAATAAAAAAAAATATTATGGTGTGGAAGCTTATGTTGATCTCAAATAAGATTATTATAAGATAATAATTTAAAAAAATTTTTTTTTAATTAAGACTCTTTTGTATTATTAACAATCCCAAGGTTGCTATCATAACTAACATTTTAAATACTACATTTTAAGCAAAATGATTGTAATCAAAATAACGAGGTGATTATATTTTTGAGGGTTTGACATGACTATTAGTTCATGAATAATTAATGAATTAGGTTATATTGAAGTAAATTTAGCAGTTGCTATGAAACAAAGTAAATCATAGCCAAAATACTATCGCGTTGGTAGGTTTGGTAGGCATCGCTATTTGATTACGCTGCCAAAGTAATGAAATTTTTCTCTGTAAGCGTTACAGTGAGCCTGAGCATGATTGCGCTGGCCTCATGACAAGGCCTGATGGAATGAAAAATGAATCTAATTATTAATATACATGTTATTTTATCGTTTATAAATATGTCAAAACTATACAATTTTATAGCAATCTGAGGCTTTATTTCAAAAAAATCCAAACCCCATTGGGGGTCTTAAGAGCAGGCCCTCAAACCGCCCTGGTCTGGTAAGAGAAATTTCCTAATTGAGGCCGTTAGGCCTCAATTAGAAATTTATAGCTGACACCCTGGTAATAGAATATGTCAGATTGTGTTTTGTTAAACCTAAGGAGTTGTAGTAAATAAATAAAATTTTCCAAAATTAAAGAAAGTAAATTTGACCTTCTTAAGGGTTTGGGCACAAAAAATTAGACGGCATACTAAAAATATAAAAAATTTTCTAGCGTAGTAAACAATTGGGACAGAATCAGAATATGAGTTTTTAAGAAAAAAATTTTAAAAAGTTAAAAAGCAATGTGATAAATAATAAATGAAGTGTTTGAGTAAATATTGCTCATTTGGTAATTTAACTCTTTATTAGATCATTTTTTTTGCAGCAGACAGCCCACTTATTGAAAGTTCAACTGAATTCCTACCAAGAAAAGACAGATCCACAAAAAGGAACCTATAGCTATATCATTAACAAGCTTATAATTAAGCTTATATTTTATAGCGTACAAGAAATTTATAGCCACTTACTTTATTGCAAGCTTCTTCATGAATGACTTCGTCTTTTGAACTCAAGCATTTTGAAAACAAAGTAAGCATGTTATCATTTTGATTGATTCGATCAGTAGTTAGATGATGCAAGATAGATTTGACCACTTGAGATTCAACTGAAGTTATGGAGTCATTGCTTAATATCTTTCCAAGTAGTTTTATGTAGTCATCAATGTATACCTTAATAAATATAACATATATGCAAAAATCAATAGATGTTGTTTCAAATTATATTTAAATGTAGGAAAACTATAACTAATACCTCTCAAACTTTTATCCAGAAAGTCATTCGACAATTTAGGACCTTTGAAAACTTTTTTTAACATGAATTTTATAAATTGAAGTTTAAAATCATTAGAATCTTTATTAGAACTTAAGTTTAGATTTTGGTAAGAATATTTTTCAAACTACATCTGACATCATTCCTTTCCAATCTAACCAAAACATTTACCTTTATTGGCAGGGGCTAGCTTGGCTGTTTTTGACATCAATTAGCAAGTTTTGCACAAGTGTTTGGCCTAGCCAACATTTCAAAATTTGATTTGATTTTTTATAACAAAAATTTTAAAAATCTTATATTTTGTTTCACTTCTATGACATAGCCTACTTAAATACATGATCTTTCTATTCTGTTTAAATCAAATAAAAATAGAAGGCCAATGCAAAAATGTTTGTTTTACAGCACTGACAAACTTTCTCAAAATATTTCATATATAGTGTTCGAAATTTTGGTTAAGTAAGTCTGACACAGGATCAAAATTTTGTGTTAAGAATTTCACTTTCAGTTGCAAATATAACTGAATTTCTGAACTTCTTGATAAACTTTTACTTAACCGCGGTTTGAAAAATAATTATGGTTATTAAATGCTGTGTTGTTGATTTTACTTCTAATTATATTGGCAGTGAAGAAGTCCCAGTTTTGCTTTTGCAAGAAATGAACAATTGAGAAAGTTATGGGTTAGAAAATAGAAAAGACTGGACAGTCACCAAATCACCTGTGATTGGATTAAAACACTTTGAACGAATTTTTTTTACATTAAGGCGAACCAACAAAGTAATTTCGTTTGCGCTATAACCTGAAACCTGTTTCTACAATACATCCGGCCAGCATAACTACTGCTTCTTTAACATTGATCTCTTTTGGAATTAAAACATTTTGTAAGAAATAATTAATGTTTGATAGCGCAGGCCTACTGAAACACTTGCTTATAGATATTTCAGAGATGGAACTATTTAAAAATAAATGCTGTTTGAGAGTAGAACCACCATATTTAAAAGCAAATGATTATGTCACAACAAACTATAACCAGACCCCATGACTTCCCAAAACTTCCATGAGCAAAAAAGAGTCCCAGGACATCCCCTGATTCCCAATTCAATGCAGATTTTAACATCGAAAAAGAAAAGCTATCATCTATTCTGAAAGAGCTTAAAAACTCACTATTTAAAAACATCAAGACTTATTCTTCGAATATTATTCAGTTTGCCTTGATGTCATTGCAAACCTATTGTTTACTCAGCAAGTTTAAAACCAGTGTAACATGAAAATGGTAGCTTGCTGGAAGAGGTGATGAGTGAGCAAAACTAATGTTATAGAAGCGCTGTTTCTTTCATATTAGCTGGTTTAAAATAAATTATATCCTGTGTCGTCAAAGCAATTCAGATTATAAAATTAAATAGTGACTGATTGAAAACTGAAATTTTTTTTAAGAACTTCAGTCTTCAACCAGTCAAACTTTAATAAAAAATAATTTTAATGTCTGAGGTGTTGCTTGAGACAAACATGCTTTAAATGTTTCCACTTTTACAAAGTTAATTGATATCCATGGTGAAAAAGATGGTTTGTTTATTAATGTACAATCGTACAAAATTTATCTTTTCTTTGACACAGTGCATCTTATTAAAAATATTTGAAACAACTTACTAAATAAAAAAAAGAACTTGTTTTTCCAGAATTCCGTTTTTAAGCTTTCAACGATGAAATACATGTTCAATCAAGTGAAATATTGTGGAAAATTATTTAATAGAAAAGGACACTGTAATTTTAGAAAAGAAATTATACACATTGTTATTTCAAATATTTATTTTAACAAAACCAAAGAGTCAGTGATTCAATTTTGGCGAATAAAATTATTGCATCTAAAAAAAAACAAAAATGAAAATATTTTCTTTCACATATTTAATCAGTTTGTGCTGAACCTTTGAAGCTCATTTTGGGAGACTTGTGTATTTTTTTTTTTTTTTTTTGTAGTGATCTACTTATTGAGTTTTGTTAAAGAATAGCAATCTTACTTGTTTTTCGGATTTGAGACTCTTTTGTTTAATCACACCCCTACTAACTATTTATACACTTTATTTTTTTCTTAATTTTCTTTAGTTTCTTTGATTGTGTCAGCCTCACTGTTCCTTTTCAACAAAGTTTTTTCTTTTTTAGAAAAATTTATAAACTAGATATTCTTATTAGCTGCAAATTTTGTGATTTTGTGACATGAAAGCATGCAAACATTTTGTGATTTTGTAACATGAAATCATGCAAATATTTGTTTTAATTACCTTATTAACAACATACTTTCTGCATAAAAAATACTCCAGTATTCAAAATTACTTTATATTAGTTTGTTCCCAGACAAAAATAAATTATTTATTCTGCAAACCTTACAAACAAAGTCAAAATAAAAGCCTTGCATTGAATCAATATTTCTTGCCTTCTTTTTTTATTTGATTTAAGCAGAATAGATGGCCGTGTATTTAAATAGGTCATATTCTATTACTATGATAAATTTTAAATAAGGGAGAAACGAATTATTTGGAAACTATTGGTTGGAAGCTTTTACATCACCTATTCAAAAATAGACAATACCGTGTGCCTATAATAATTAACGAAATTAAAGTATTTATTCCATAAAATTTTTTTCATCCAAAACGTAAGAGATCATTTTTATCCGTTTATTTTCTTATTTTATTATCCTGCAGAAAAAAGCAGATTTAACATTGAAAGTTTTTGGAGAAATTTACCTTAATTTAACTAAATTGCATAAATTATAGCGTGCTATCTAAAATTTTCTTGAATATAACTAAAACATCACAGGAGATGGATTTTATTTTGTCTTACTTTCATTCTAATTTTTGTCTCACTACTTTTCACGCGAAAAAATTATGAATGAAACAAAAATGTGCAACTTAAAAATAAATCCAGGAAGTAATTTTTCTCAGAGTCCAAAATGTGCAAAATTTTGTGATCGTTGAAATAATGATTTGCACTACATAAATGCTTGGTTCTGTGCTAATTCATTAGTAGTAATTCCAGTGAAACTCCAGCTAATGCCTTTAGGTAGAAATAAGCCTGATAAAATTTTAATTCGTGTCATTTCAAAAACGTTTTTAGGCCTAAAATGACCATATTTGAGCATATTTGTGCCCAGTAAGAAGAAGAAAGCAAAAGTTCACTCAAAAGTTAAGGAATTAACTTTATTTTATTTAGAAACGTTTTCCATCATGATAATCATGTTAAATTTGAGAAAAAAATTGAGGTGATTAAAAGAAAAAGCAGTTACAGATTTATATGCAGAGATATTTAAAAAGAAAAAACAAAGCATAATTTTATCCTGATTTCCAGGGAAAAAAATACAGATTTTAATTCTGATTATAATGATAATATCTTCACTTAGCTGACAAAACGTCTGATCTCCTTATGACAATGCCTAATTTAATTTCAATGTAATGCTTTTTAGTTATTAGTCTAAATAAACATGTAGATACTTGAAAATATTAACAGTATATATCTTGTCCCATTAAGTTACAATCTTATTTCGAAAATTTATTAGCCATTTTTTTGAATTAGTTCTGTTTATAACTAATGTGGTAATAAATCATTATAAAAATTCTTTTTATTACAAGGATCCTTTAAATCTGAAACTAACCGAATAAAAAATAAAATAACATTCACATAAAACTCATAAACATAAGTAACCTACAGTTGTTAGCTGGAGAACAGAGATAATTTTCAGCTGTAGTTCAGGTGAGTGCTTGGTGAGATCCTTAGTAATAAATTCAACAGTCGTTGGCCTTGACGATTTCTTCATCAACATTGCAAGATCGTTAGTTTTCTTTGCCATAAAGGCTGTTTGAAAAAGCCTAAAAAATAAGCAAATTATTATGATGCTATTGAATAATAAACAAAAAACTAATGGTACTAATCATGATGATGATCTAATCTCTCTAAAAGATTGGATTTCACACGGACTCTTAAAGTGTTTTTCCTCATTTTAAGAAACAGATATTCAATTGGATTATCTGTGATGAACCCTTAATTTGGGTTTGCTATTTCTGAAAAAAAAATATCTCCTCAGTAGTTTATGAAATATTTTTTTCTTTGTGATAATATTACTAGCAAATTAATCCAACTTAACTGCTAATTATATTCTAATCCATTTTATTAGATATTTTATTTAAAATTAAAAAAAAAAAATTATAAAGAACACAAAAAGATTATATATTTAATGTAAACTTTTCTTGGCTCAGACATCCTCCATGCCTTACAAGCGATGATTTAAGTCTAGCCTACTCCCAATTTTTTCTGTATTATTTGAGCTATGAAAATAACCTTATAGAGAAAATAACTCTAAATCTTGCCTGAATGATCAAATTCACCCATCACTGGTTTACTTGAGTATCGCCATTGTAATTCACGTTAAAGTACCAGGACTTACGGACCAATTTTAGTAGGAAAGAATTATTTTTGATGTGTGGTAGTCCATTATCATAATTTGACACCAATTGTATTTTTTCAATATAAAATTAGATTCCATAGATAAGGGCATGTCAGGCTTTGGCATATGAAAATGAGGATCACAAGTCTATATCACTTATCCTTATGTTTATCTTATGCTGAAATCTAACATGTGATGCCTTGGCATTTATTTCGATGTTGTTAAACTGTTTAGAATAAAAATTAATCAAAAATCATCCAGATCAATTTATCCATAAGTATATGCTCAAAAAAGAATCATCCAAAGCCACACTCTTATCAATACCTGACACTTTGTTGAAGGCATGGTGATGCATACCTGGAGACAGTTTCATAAGAGCATAAGTTCATAAAGTCTAAATTATGAAATTTTATTGGATAAAATAAAGTACAAAATCTGAAATTCATTTCTTCAACAAAAAATCAACTTACAATCAACTTTCATGGTTATAGATAAGTTTGTAGCAAATTTGATATCATAATTAATAAAAACTAAATATGTAATTTCACCCCCAACCGAATACCACAAATTTATAACCTTGCTATAATTTATACTAAATACAAACCTTCTAATGTGCGATTTATCGAGCAATATTTCTGATGTTGCTTCAACAATTTTAAGAAGAATATGGTTCCATGGGTTCTTCCTTTCTTGTTTAGTGATCTTGTATATATTAAAGATGTTCTCACAAGCAGTCTTACGAATGAATGAATGCACAGATATAAGCAATGCAATATGGACAACAATAACTGCAAAAGAAAATGGTTATGGATATATTCTTTACATTCAGAAGATAGAATTCAATTTAAAAATTATACATGCAGTGATTTTATGATTTTAATCATTTATTTTTTTTTTTTTAAACTTTGTTTTTAATTTTAATCCAATTTTCAAAACACCGAAAATTAAATAAAAAGCATTTTGGCGTATATATATATATTAATATTCATATATTATATTATTTATATATTTATATTATTATTATATATATATTATTATTGATATTTATATATATTAATATTTTTCTCTCATTAACTTAGCATAGTTTGAATTTTTCTAGGCCAACTTTTTTGGAAACAACCATTGAAATAAAAAAAGAACATTCATCCTCATGCTTAGACTATCCTCCCCAAAAGGTCCCCTCCCAAACCTAACAAAAATCAAAATTTCCATACAAAAGCTGTAGTTTGAGTGTTCTTTTTTACTTCTTAACCCTCCTCTACAGTTTGTATAATTATCATAATAATTTTAAATAAACTCTTACTTACGAAATTTCGAGCCTACAACTAACCTAAAAAACGTTATGATTTCATTTGTAATTTGCCTAAAGACTGGAGCAGGTTGAGAAGTCGCCTTTAGGCGATAATATTTTACCTGAAGAAATTAATTTTTACTTTTTTTCATATAATATTTTATTGTAAATATACCTACACCTTCAATACTTGTAGTAGCAAAGCCAATAAACTAGTTCTACCAACTTTAAAAGTAAGAAATATGGTAAAAACGCAACAAAACATCAGTGCTTTACTGAATGGAATATATATATCACTAAAATTAGTGATTCCATTCAAACTAACCTCCAAAGTTAAGCAACTATCCTAATTTTGTTTTTTTGTTTTCTTATAATTTATTCTAAATTATTATGAAAATCTACATTGTATTTTTTAATTTGGTTAACTTTGGAAAATATACTTCTCTTATTATAGATGCTAAACATCACCATAAATTTGAAGTTAAATTCAGCAATACAGACTTCGCTATTTTCTCAATTCCTAACACTTGCAGCAAAGGATACGTTTAAAATAATATCTAGATATACACTTGTTTCTGGGCTATCCTATAGTGAAATGAATGAAAACCATTTTGTGATTGATTATCCAGAAATCTACAAAAGAAAACAACACTTACTATCTGTACTTCGGACAAGCTCGTAATCATTTTTGACGAGAATTTTCCCAGTGATTTGAAGAGCACATAGGGAAGATTTCAACATAGATTCATTAGCATCATCTTGTAGGGCGTTCATATAAATGCTGCATAGAAACTTAAGCAATTCAACCTTGGTATTAAAATTCTCCTAAAACGAATTTAAAATAAGTTTTAACAAGTCCAAGCAGAATTAAACATGTCAAAGGTACTAAAACTCTAGGTTCAATAACTAATAAAAAAATGACTTTCAAAAACTAATAAACTGCATTATTTGGATACATAGCACATGAGCCAGTTAGTGCATTTTGAGGGATTATGGGCCCTAGTGACTAATAGTTTCCGGAAAATTAAAAAAAATAATAATAATAAAATTCTATGGCTCTAAAGCTTTAGATCGCAAATTCTAAAAAAGTCTTCAATTTCTAAACAATAGAAAAAGTTCAGCCTAATTGAAGCATAACCTCTGTTTCAACTGAAAATTGTTCATGGTAACTGATATATAAATATATATAAACATAAATATATATATATAAATATATATAAACATAAATCTGCTGAAATCAAAGACTTTTTCAGGCTCTGGAAGAAAAAAAAATAGATTTAAAATAAATTTAAAAATAAAATTTTTAGACCTAAATTTGCCTTGTTTTGGGACCCCAACTTTTAATTTAATAGGCATATATTTTCTAGTTTTTAATCTGTAATATAAGTTTTGAAAATGATATAGTGAAGCATTGAAACATGTCAGTATAATTTAAATTTAAAGATGTCTTTCTTCCCAAGATAATAATTTCATTTTAAAAAAATTTTTAAACTTTAATACCATTTTTAATTTTAGTTTGCTGGTGCAAAATCAGAAAAATCAAAAAATGCTGTAATAATTTCAGTTGAAATTCTGAATTATTTTCTCTTAAGTTGTTGTGAAATCTAAATAGTTCTTAACTATGAAAATATCAACCCTTTAACAGTCCCTGTTATATTATTATGCAAATTGATAGCAGTTTCTAAATGTTCCTGATGTAATATTATGCAAAATTATTTTGGTTTCTAAATGTCACTGAGGTAATATTACAGCTTCATACATCACATAACTAATTATTGTATAATTAAACAGCTTTTGCATAATTTTTAAATAAGTTCATTTGATATTACATCAGTTCAAATAAGATTTTCAAGTGTTTACTTTTGAATAAAATATGGCAGAACAACCAGTTAC
>JAUZNK010052864.1:0-15711 GCA_035046665.1 Euphysa ruthae
AATGCCACGGCGATCATCACACCAGGAAGGTAGAGGCTGTATTGTACGCATATCCTTCCATTTTGATGAGCGGGACGCCGGGGCCCAGAACTCACCACTTCCCCCGCATTCAGGATTACGGTGTAGAATATTGGTAACAGGTAGGGGCATGGATCAGGTACATAGTCACATGAGTCCCCTAAGAAACTAGATAATCCTGTTAGTGGAACATCTATTTTCATAATCAATCAATCCCCAGGAGGTTTGTCATCCTTTACCTATCATAGGCTAGTTCTGGAAACTTAATGTGGTTTTTAATTTATTCAATTCATATCAGGATGCTCGAAGGCAGACAACTGTCGTATGTCATGCATTATATGGCATCTCTGTGAAGGCTTCTCTTTGCTGTTCTGCAAGAACTTGGGGATGTTACGTTTTAGTTGAGTGGTAAGCTACCTAGATTAAATGTACTCATATTATAATTATATATCCTTCAGCAACATAAATGAATCTAACGTGTGTATTACCACATTTATGAGCCAGTTCTTTTAAGTCAATATTGCTCAAGTCAAGAGCGAAATGCGACCTTTTGTCTAATGTTTATAGATTTGATATCAAGTAGTATCTGGGCTATGTATTTTCTGTTGGGGTGGAAGCTTGCGAGTTACGATTGGTAGAGAGAAAAAATGCCCAAAAGGCCTGAATTCTACAAGAACCACCAAGAAATGTTTCCAGGCACGATCATTCTGTAGCATCTGAATGACCCTCAAAAAAAAACGTAATGGTGAGGATACTAAGTTTTCCTCTGCTAGGTTGTGATAATTTGGCTGATTCTGAGTGTAGTATCAGAAGGAACTGGTTTTTAGTTTTTAGTTACCGTCCTGCCTGTAACTCCAAGCTTCTTTGTGTATATGCCATGATTGAATGGCTTCAGTTAAGTACTGATCATGTCAAAATCTGTTAAGGCCATACCTGAGAAAACATTTTTCGAATTTTTTTCTAGAAAAGGAAAAAAAAAAAAAGAATCTGCTTTATAAAAAGACTACAAGGAACTCTACATAAGCAAACAGTTTTGTGATGTCCTTTTGCAACAGCCCAAAGAAGCCAGAAGGTTTCATTGGATCTCACAGTATCTGTTGCTTTACAGCATCCGTCCTCGAGTGTGCCAAGTTGCTAGAGGTACCCACATTGGAAGGTAGCTGTCACACAATAAAGCCTACTTAACCATCTGTGATCTTTGAAAAGTGATTTTTTGCAATCATCCTTGCCTTGATCAGTGGCATACCCTTGTTTTAATAGCCAAAGTGACAGCCAGCAATCTTTTGACTTTTTCATTAATTTTTCAGTTTACGAGTTGTCAGGAGCTTCTGTGTACAGTACTGCCCATAGAACCTTTCTGTCATCACACTATTAGATCGTTATGCACTGTAAAGATTGGGGGTATACACTTCTAATGTAAACATTTTTCTCCATCAGTAGCTTACTAGCTGAGTCTATGAACTCACATCTTCGGTTAACCTGGAGCAGTTTAGGCCAGTGTAGAGGTTCTCTCTTGTCAATGATGACACATGCAAACTTGTAGAAGCTCATGCCTATATATTGCTGTGGACAAAATAATAGATTAGCTTAATTCAAGTCATTCTGGATATGGAAATTGATCTTAGGCATGCCGCTGGAGCCATTTCTTTAGGGCTTTTTTTGTGATCCAGGTGACATTAGCAAGGCTCTTAATGGCTGAAAACCCTTTCTTGAGTAGTCTTTAAACGTTGTTATTATCATGTCTTCTTGACATTAAGTCTTACTTAAGTTATATTCTGGGAGATGAATTGATTTCAAACTCGCCTCAGCTTTTCCAGGTTACTATGCACAGCTTACTTAGAGTATGAATCTGAAGAAAAATTTTCATGAACATCACTAGCTGACTTCTTGCCCTAATGGCTCAGATTGAGGATATGCCTGGAATTACAGAAATAAATATGAAGGAATGGGCCAAGGACTCTATCATGTTTTGCTGCTGCTGCAACGCTGACTATCAGTGTAGTTTATTGTGTAACATGGTAGGTCATCAGTTAAAAAGGGGAAAAAAAGTAAATTTATTTGTTTTGCAATGACTTCTCTGTATTTTTTACGTAAATATTACAAAAGCCACTAGCCTGAAGCTGTTTCTGAGTCATATACTCCTGCTCGTGTGAAAGTTGAAAAAAACTCAACCATTTGTAACATGGAAGTTAACAGCTTTTTTTTTTGTGCATGCCATTCAGTCCTATGCACTGGATATATGATACAAGTGCCGTCAACCTGTGGAGGGTTATTATGTCTAGGAAGAGGATTTTACAATATTTATAAATTCAGCTGCCTCTCATTCAATATAGTTCTCCCTACCACTCATTTTAATGTTCCAACCCTAGATATTAAGTAATGAATAGTTGATATTTGTTGAAAATTTTTTTTTCAAGCTCATTCATTATTTTCTTTTATAAGAATCAGGATCATCATCTTCGAAGAAAAAAAGACGTCAAGTTGTAAGTTTTATGTTAATTTGTAAAAATAATCATGAGAAACTCAAAGCTACGAAATTCCAACAACTTTTTTTTCTTGCACTATTTACTTTTTTTATGTTTTCTTTATCTTAATATTTAATAAACTTGCTATAGAGATTGATAATCTTATAATCTTTTTATTTGGCATTCATATTCAGGGAACACATGTCTCACTTATACTTCTCAAGGTTCCAATTGTTGTGGTCTAACTTAGAATATATTTTTTAAAATCAGGATAGCAGATCCCATTTATCAGCTTCTTGTAATTTATAGGTTGAAAGTCTGTTGACCATTTCAATTTGATATATGTTGTTAGATTTCTGACAAGTTACATTTTTCATTATTCTTGACCCTTTTTCTGAAGTACCCCTACATTTTTTTTATCTGTTTTATTGGTACCCTTCTCTGATGTAATTTTTTCTATATTTTTTCTTCTTTAAAAAACCTATTTTTTTTTTTTTTTTTTTTTTTTTGGTGCCTGATCCCTAATTATTCATTAGTTAAATTCCCATTAAAATGTTGGGTTTTCTGAAATTTTGCTTGAAGTTTTTATATCTAATACAATCACATATAATTGGGTTAATCAACTGTTTTAAAATTTTCCAAAAGGAAATTCCCAGCAAAAGAAATACTGATTTTTTAATTTAGCTTTATAAGTTACATATAGCAAATCACAACATACGCCTCCTTTACTTTAGCTTTGAATACTCAATCAGGCAAAAAGTTTTAGAAACAAAATTATTTACCTTTCAGTTGTACTAAAATTTAAAATGAGATTTCCTGCTATTGCGAAGAAACGTCAGGCTTTTTACCGTGATATTTTTTGCCTATAATTAACTCAAGTATTATTTAGATAAAAAGTTAAAAACAGTACTGATTGTAATATTTTAATGTCAATGGTATATTTACTAAATAAGTAGGGGCCTTGACCTAAATTCAGGTCCAGTATAGCCTAATATTTCTCTTAGGTAATCTTGTTTTTGTGAGTTTCTTCAAAATTTGTATTAACTTAGTACAATTTGCTGATATGATATGATACCATATTCAGTTTTAAAAATCTTAAAAATTTCCTCTATTGGTTATTTCTAAAAAAAGTCCAAAAATCTAAAGTTTGCTAGAAATCACAAATCTATTGTCTCAATTATCTTGTTATATTTTCGGTTGAGTTGCAACAAACTAGTAGTTTTACACGGGTAATAGTCCACAAACACAATAATACGTAATTTTTTGTTAAATTTGCATTATTTTATCTAGGATGTATCGGATGATGACGAAACTAGCAGTTTCTCCACTACATCAAGTAAGGGTCAAATATTTTGTCTAACTGATAGCTGATGATGGTCATGAATAAAGGTTTCTCTTCGAAAGGTCAAATTTTTATGTGTTTCAAACTACATTTAAATTTATTCATGTTGAATCTTAAAAAGTTTTAGTTTTGTGGTTAATCATAATAACAGTAATTTGTAATTTCATTACAAATCAGATACTATCTATCTTCTCTCATTTTTGTTTCTCATATTTTTTCATCGCTTAACATTTTAGTCAAAGATTACCCTCAGCCATCTGATTTTTATGCTCGTCATAAATTGAAACAACCTTTTTCATCTGATTTCTACAAAGTTACTCAGGGTCCTGGAAAAGAATATTACCAAGTTAGCTGCAGGTAATGCTTGTGGTGATGTTCTTGACCTGATGATGGTGTTTAGAGGCAAAAACTTGCAATCAAGGTGGAAAGGAGACAAGGCTTTATCCAACATTTGGTATGCTGTATCTGATTCTGGATGGATGACGAAAGAATTATTTTTTGACTGGTTCAAGAAATCTGTTGAATATATTAAAGTTCGTTCTCTGCTATTAATCCTAGATGGACACTTAACACATCTTTAGAAGTTATTTTGAAAGCACGTAACAAAAAAATAGCAATTGTAAAATTGCCCACACACACCACTGACTTACTGCAACCTCTTCATGACATATTTTGGTCCACTTAAACGTAACTGGACAGAAAAACTTAACACATGGATTAAACTTTTTGGTGAAGACCAACAAATTAATAAGGCACAGTTTGATAACTTATTAGCCATTGTTTGGCACGATGGGATTACATCCAAAAATTTTGTATCTGGCTTTGAACATACAGTTATTTTTCCAGATGATAAAACCAAATAACCTACTAATCGGTTTAATATAGTTCTTCTAGAAAGATATAGACGATGTGAAATCGCAGGACAATAAGGATCGATGAAGGAAATAATGCAATCCTCTCTCTCCCAAAAAAATTTTGATAGCAAGTTTATCAGCTATGAGACTAGTTGAGGTTGTCAATAAAGATACTGAGTCTCCAGTTGCGATACCATCTGCAGTACTGTGCAGTAAAAATCATGAATGCTGTACAATTATTCAAAAAGCTGGATGCAAACCAGTTCATGCGCCGCCATCAAAGAAATGGATTTTGATGTGGAGTCTTGTAGATGAGACGATAACTAACTCTCACATATAAGAAATAATTGATCACAGTTTTGAAGAAATCATTATGCAAAAGAAACATGTTAGTGGTAATCTAATCGTAAACGAAGCGCAAAAAAAACAGCAAAAAATCATTGCAAAATCTCAGGTTGTAACTAGTGACAAGTATTTGGAAGAAATAAAAGAGAAAGAAGAAACAAAACCAGCAAAGATGAGTAGAGCGAAGCCAGCTCCTTCAAATCAATTTTCTTCAAAAGTTTTTGAAGAAAGAGTGGAGAAAAACCATTTATTAAATCGATAAATAGAAAACCAGTAATGAAAGATGTGTTGATAGATGAAGTATCTGAGGAAAACCTCAGCAGCATTGATGTAGACCACGTTGATTCCATTAGCGAAGAAATTTTAGAAGAAATGCTAAAAGTTGATGATACTAAAAATTTAGTTTTAACATGAAACTTCAGATTGAGCTAGACAACAGCAAGAAAGGGATGTATTATGCTGTCTATTATGACCAAAAGTATTTTTGGGGAAACTTTTTTGCCGATGATGTAGATAGTAATGTATCAACATAAGAGATGAGTTTGCCAAATCAGATGGTATCTGGGGTTATCCCAAACAGCTTGACAAGTGCATTGTTCTTTCAAAATTCCTTTTCCTTGGTCCTGTTATGCCGACCGATCTAATACAATGAAAGGGCTATAAATTTATGGAAGACAAAAAAGCCCAGGCATTATGGAAAGAACTTAAAAAAAAAATTTTATTTACGAAAATGTAACTTCAACATATACACTATTTTATTAAAATTTTATTATGGATTTAAATTTCTAGGATATATTTTACACCATAGGTGATATCTATAAATTTAAGAGTTTATATAAAGATATATTTCTTCAAGTTAACAATCTAATTTCTGCTTTCAAATAACTAAATGTTTTTTTTGTTTCTATTATTTCGCAGTATAGACTTTTTTCGCATTTCACGGGTAATTCCGAGAGTATCCAAGGCACAATTTGTTCGACATCCTCTATGATCACTTAAAGTGTATTATCAACTTTAAACTCCAGGTTAACAAATCTGAAGACAATAACAAAGATTGAAATATACAGAAGAGGTACATGATGTGCCGCTTTTTTCTACTTTGTGTGCGGTTTTTTCTCCATTTTGAAGGTAAAAAAAAACTGCACACAAAATCCTAAATAAATTGATAATACTTTATCGAATATAGCAAAAAATTGTTTTATCCGGTCAATGGACTAAATGTTATTGTTTCTAAATATTGATATTTTCAAAAATAATACTGGGGATAGCAATTGAAATCAAATATCGTAAAAATAATGATGCTTTTTTACACCAAACAACTATATGAGTGATATAATTGTTGCCATTAGACAATTGTTGCAAGATCAGCATGACTATTTTACGTTGCTAAACCATTACCTATAAGAAAATTAACAAAGAAATTTGAATCAAAGGATTGAGTCATTGAAAAATAATAACTTGATGAAATATTCAACCATACTTTCTGAAATGGAAATAGATATATCCTCTTCAACAAAATGTTTCTTAATTGACAACATTTTCAGGATAACTATGACATTGAGCATCAGTGAAATAATACTCCACAGGTTCATAATCCACAGTAATTGGGCATCTGTGGACTTAACTGATATTAGATTTTCTTTTTAAAATATTCTTAATTGAAAATGATTTCAGTTCACGTAAGGATTAAAATCAGATAAATTGTAATGTTGTAGCCTAAATCTTAGATAATATTTCATTCCATTGTAGGCTATATAATGTTTGATTTTTAGCTGAAGCTGAAGTACCAAAGGCCTCTGGAAGGAAAGTAGATGAAATTGTTTCAACTGTGGTATATTTCTAATTATATTTGCGGTTTAATTTAAATGACATGCTTTATAGAACTCTTTTTTTTATTAGTTTATTAGTTTTTGTTTATTTATAATCTGAATAAAATATAATTTTTTACTTGACTAATTGTTTTTGTAATCGAGCCCTGTAATTTTTTGAATTTTTCCTGAATTGAGATTTGACCTAATTGTATATTAAATAGTTTTTTTATTCATAATTTTCTCAGGATGAGTATGGAGCAAAAGATCACAGAAATGTTGTCAGTCTTAAAACGGATCATAATTCAAGACCATTATGGGTGGTAAGAATGTTCAAAATCTATTAATTGATAGTTAATAGTAGTAATAGTCATTGCCATTTTCATCATCATCATCATCATCATCATCATCATCATCATCATCATCTTCATCGTCGTCATCATCATTATCATCATCATCATTATCATCATTATCATGACGATGACGTTGTCGTCAATGTCATCATCATTCATTATCATCATCATCATCATCATGATCATCATCATCATCATCATCATCATCATCATTTTGGCCTTTAGCAGTTTTTCTGAAAACTTTTTTTCATTTTTAATAGGTGTGATTTGAACTAACATTTCTGTTAACATGAGACTTAAGATTATCTATCAGTCATGTACACATATAAAGTTATTATTTTTAAAAGTGATATACAGATATGCTTAGTCAACAGTGTTAATGTAATTAAAATATTAAAGAAGTATTTACAAGTATTTAGTTAGACAAATTTTTGGAGTCTTACATAAATATATGGCAGTCAAATCAACTTGGCAGTGTTTGGAAACCAACCAAATTAATTCTAAAACTTGACATACGAAAACATGAAAATTTTAGGTTGACTTACTTAAAATCTTCTTGCTGTTGAATTTTGCATATTTTGCAATTTTTATTTCCTTTTTCTACGTAACTTTATACCCTCATTATGGTTTTTTATGGGAATATTTCAAACTGAGAGAATTACTTAAATTTAGTTTTTAAAGTTGACAGTTATGTGGATACAGAACAACTATTAACTGCTTAGTGTGTATGTAATTTATTCACATTGGCATGTTTCTGAACAGTGACATAGTTCAAATCTCTTTGTCAAAAGAAATACATTCAGCAGTGTTTGAAAAAAAAAGATTATTAAAGTGGCAAGGGCTTAATGTTAATGTTATTATTCAAGTTACGTAAATTTGTTTGACAAATGAAAGAAACGTTTAAATTCTTCTTGAGAAAGTTGTTTATGGTACATATCTAAATTGGAAATTATCTACATGGTTGAAAATAATTTTCCTTTTGTTGTATTTTAGGCACCTGATGGGCATATTTTTCTTGAATCCTTCTCACCAGTATATAAGCATGCACATGATTTTCTCATCACAATTGCAGAAGTAAGTAAAAATTGCTTTTTATTGAATCCTTTTCATTATTAGTTCTTGTGGCCTTTATCATTTGCCTGTTTTATGAAACTTATTATTTAAAACTTCCATATGCCCTTAGCCTCTCGGCCAAGAGTTTAAAAATGCTTTTAGGAACTAGTTTTGAAACTTTGGTCACAATATATTTATCTGGTCAGAAGTTTACATTAACTGCTCTGCAAATTAACCATATATTTATATCTTATTCAAACTCCTGGTCTAGAATCTGTAGCTCAGACTTATAACCTAGAGTTTGTCTAAAATTCTCTAGTTAAAGCACTCAGCCAGAACTCAGAGACTCGGCCAGAAATTTATATTTCAAAACCCTGGTTTAGAGTTTTGCTGAAAATGCTAGTGTGTGTAGAGTTTTGGCTTATCTGATCTATCTGTATATATAATTGAATTATTCATCGTACTGACACAATCACTTTTAAGTAATGCATGATTTTGTTGTGGATTTTTCCCCTTATATTAAGATATTATGGATTAATTATTATGTGTTATCATAACTTCTACAAGGAAATAGTTGAAATGGAAATATAAACTCAGAATCAAATGTAGTGCTGTGCTGTAATTTTCAACAAAAAGTTTTTGGTTAATGTATTAAATCAAGGGATTCTTGAGATATTGTTTTACTTGAGGTTATACGACTGCCTGTATACAATTTTAGCTTAAAAATAATCTAAATCTTGACCCAAAACCAAAAAAAAAAAAAAAAAAAAATACAGCAAGTGAGGCTTTGTCTAAATAAATTGCGACTGAAAGAAAGAGGCATAGATTTTTTGTTTTAAACAGGTACATTATTTTTTGGCCCTTTCATAATTCTTTTTTTCTATTACTTGCTGTTGTATGAATTGATTTGGCCGTATCTGGATTATTATTCCTTTTATTTTTCTTTTCTTTAACAATTTAGTTTTTTTTTTTTTTTTTTTTTTTTTTACTTTTGATATTGAATTCCTTAATTCATATTGAAATTGATGTTGACATTAATGCTTTTTTGTTTATTTTTAGAATTATAATAATATGTAAAAATGAGAAGAAACATAATGAAGAATGGCTAATCAAACACAATTACCCTGAGTTTCCTTTTTGACTAAAGGAAAGGATGATTCCCAGGCAGGTTGAAAGCTTTGTCATAAAATAGTTTAACTTTCAAAAATGGACATCCAAGTACTAAAAAAGCACTGGAAAAGGAAGAAATATTTTGTAGTTGTGAGCATTATCTCATGTTTTTTTCAAATCTTCGGTTACTAAAGAAATTGAACCACCTGTTTCATTCAGAAATTATGTGGGCATTGCATTGCTGCTTGAAACAATTCCAACAATTCCAACCAAGACACAACTATGTTATTCCAAGCTATGTTCCCTGACATTAAAGATTGCAAAATCTTTTTAAATCGCACCAAATAGAGTTGTTTGTAATATCTTACTTATAGTATCACACTTGGTATTGGTCCTCATTTCAAATTTTGACTTATATTGTGCAGTCTGTTAACTTCTAAAAACAATTGATTTGTACAAAATGGTGCTTTAAGCATGAAAGTTAGTACACTTGTAGGTTAGGTGACACTTAAAAAAAAGAATTGATGAGACCCCAAAAATAAATTTTTTATTAGGAGAGCCGTCTAAGAACAAAAAGTGAAAATTAGAAGACCATTTCCCTGATGTAACCAAATAAGAAAAATAAGTTAATTTGCCCAGTCAACAGCAACCATTTGACAAACATGTGGGATATAAATGTTTAGCTGAGGATATAAAGAAATTTGATGAAATGTGTCAGTTAAAAATTCATATTAATCGTTTCATGTCGAACATAATATGACACTGAAGAATTTAACTGAATTAAACATGGGTCGAAAAAACTTCACTTCAAATGTCAGACACAAAAGAACCCAAGAAACTCCATTAGCAGTTTATACCGGCCACAAGATTCACTTAAAGACCCGGAAAAATTATTGTATTGTAGTTGCGTACTATAACATGTATTATAATGTTATGTTAAAATAAAATTTATTTTTTTTAACATTTTTACCTATTTGAAAATGTTGTTAAAACATCACCAGTGATAAAACAAAAATAATTTATTTTTGTACTAGATTCATCATAAATAAAATCCCTCACAAAATTTACTGATAAATAACGCTTTTTTAAAATTTATTTTAAAATTCTTATTTCGTTTTTTATTTTATTCTTCCAGTAATATGACGAAAACCATATATATTCTGTAATAAATGCTTGTAATGTTGTTTGAAATAGCGTCTTTTATATCTCTGATGATATCTGAAAGGTTACGAAGCTGAAATAATGTTAAAACGTTTTTTGCGTGATACATCCTAATTTTTGTCGTATTTTGTTTTCTGAATTTCATAGCAACTAAATATGTTGTATCCGTTTGCATCACAAAAACTATGATTTAAAAATCTATTCGGCTCACTTATGTGTCGCTTGTTTTGTATAGTCAGGTCTGATCGACGGTATGGCAGCATTAGGTATGAGTGTAACATATAACCATGTCGACGAAATCCAACACTACATAGCCAACCAACTATGTGACAAGTATAGCTCTGAAAAACTGGTAAAATCATTCTTGTTAATGGGCGACTTGTTTACTACTTCAGCAATCGATAATATTTGAGTGAAGATTAAGAAGAAGTCAGTAAGGAGATAAATTGGTTAAACCACCACGAAAACTCTAAACAATTTGAAAAACGATTTCGATCAGATTTCAGAGCTCTAGTAAACAAGCTTAGTTCAGAAAGTACTCCGTTTAAAGAAGAATCTGAAATCCTCTGCACATTGGTTAGTAAAGATTTTATGCCTGATGAAATATTAAGATCTTTTTTGACAATAAAACAAATAGGGGAAGGACTATACAAAGAGAGATTTTTGTGCTTGGTCGTCAGAGCATAAATCACCCAATAAAAAGCAATAGTTTAAAACTCTTCAGTCAAAAAAAGTCGTGATCTAAAAAACTAAACAGAAACTTAACAACTTAAAACAAGACAGTCAGTTATATGAAAATCTATTTGTTGCATGTCAGACTAGAGATAGATATTTAAATGAAAATCACGCCTATCCCCCTACACTTTCCGAGTTTGGAAATTTATGTCACAGTAATAAAGCTTAAACAATGACAGTGTTAGTGCCTAATTGGAATATTCTCCATCATTCTCGAATATGTATATAAATTTTTTTAGATGGTCCTGCTATTGCACGAATGGTATCCCCAAGAGGTTCGCATACATTTTCTCAATGAGTTTAAATAAATAAATGCATAAATGAGTCTCACACCTACTTTCAAAAAAGACTGGTGTCAGTAAATGCAACTAGAGCAGATATTGTTTTTGGTGTTTACAGAAAACCAAGTGTGAAAGGAGGTGCTAGAGAAAGAAGAGGTTCAGGTCGCCGTGTAAAAGTTTCAGATTTGACATCTATTTCTAACAACTGGAGTAACTTCTGAAAGGTCAACGACAACAAAACAAGCATGTTTCCTCTGATATCATGGGAGTTAATGCAAATCGAGACTGATCAACACATTATATGTACGGTGAATGACAAAGTTTTTATAACTGTTTTATTATAAATCTTTCAGAAATAACACTTGTAACATCAAAGAAGCAGATACATGAATGTTTCTACTTGTGCTTAATTAAATCTGCAGCAATCATAAAGACATCATGATCGTCACTGTAGATACTGATGTAGTCATCATTGCACTTTCAAAGTGTCATGAGCTTGTGATGTATGGCCTAAGCGATTTATGGATAGAGTATAGGTCTGGTAACAAAAGTTACAAGATGAGGTGTTTATGTGGAAAATTGTGTTATTGCAAAAGGAACTGCTGTTCGGGTTAATTGACGCTATTTTATTTTTAATAGTATTTTTAAGCTAATTATATATCGATTTAGCAGCTAATCTTTAACTTTTATTTTTTAAACATTTGGTTACTTTTGGCTATAAAGTGAGTGGAACGTAAATACATAACATTTTAGGGGGTAGTGTCTTAAAACATGTTTATTTATTTTTTTAATTTTTGAAGTAGCTTATTCTATATATTATAGAGTTGGCACATGCTCAATATGAGTAACAACTACCATTGTAAAAAAAAAAAAAAGAAAAATTGCACAACTTTTGTATATTTTTAGCATGATTATTATACTTACCCCTTGGATTCCAATTCATTGATGTTGTAATATCTGCTGATCTAACCAAAATCATGCATAGTTTTTTACAGAAATTTTGAATATTTTTAAATTCCGGTTCTGAACTTATCTTAATAATCTTTGATAATGTAATTTTTATTTCCTGCTGGAAAGTATTCTGTTCTGTACAATACTAAAAAAATAATTTCAATCTTGGGTCTCGTCGATTTGATTGACCTCAATCTCAGCCAGGTTTTCCATCCAATATCAACTTGAAATTTCGCAGAGGTTTTCAAAAACATCATGAAGAGCTTAACCTACCAAAGCTTATTGACATTGGTTACTGTTCATAGTGTATTCAAAATAGGAGTTGAATCAACTGATTGGGTAATTTAAAAAACTTTCAAAGGCTGCTTTATCTTTTTTCGTGATTATTCTGCTAGTAGAAGTGACTTCACCAGCGTCACTGTAAGCATTGTATTCCTACTTTCAACCTAGTGGGTTGATGAAAAAAGATTGCAGAAAGATTGCTCACGATTTGGGCATCTATTGTAAAAGTTATTAATCACTGGGTCACCTTGTCAAAAATTAATATCTCTGAAGCTCTATCAGAAAGATGCTCTAATGCTACCTTAAATGAATGGCGATCTTGTGCATTAAAATAAGAACATTGAATGTTTAAATCTGATGCTATTGAGGCTTATTTAAGCCTTTCCAAAATTGATCTATACATTAAAGAGAATTGGTTAAAACAAAGTCAGATTGATATTGGCTTTGCTGCTGATGAGTCATTGTCAAAGTCCAGAAGGACAGATCTAATTACATTGGGAGATATAAAAGGTTTTAGAATTCAATGTATATTCAATTCAATATATGATTTAGGCTGCTGAAAAGTTGTTTGAAAGATATCCACTTAATTCCTTGGTTGTTAGAATGAGTACTTGCATTCCACAAAATTCACTTGCTTAGAGCATACTTGAAGCAAGTAAAAGTCAAATGAAGACCATGCTGTGTCATCTTATTTCACTTGGCATCTTAACTTTTTCTTCTTTAGTGAATGTTATCACCCAGTTCTCAAAGTTTATATCAACAGAATATTGTTTTAACAAAAGTTTATGACTTCTATTAATTATCACAACAACAATGGTTTGTAAAGTATATATTTCCCAAAACAAAAAGGTCTTTTGCTAACATAATGTGTAGGAAGACTTTACCAGTCACAGCGGTATTAAACTTTGCCGTTATTTAAAAGTTTTATAGTTTTTTGGTGAGGTTTTAACTGTTGATAAATTCATTTGAATCACAACATTTCTATAGCTTTATTAAACCATTTATCAATCTTATGGAGCACAATAGCAAATTCATGTTGTTTATATTTTGCTATTGTGGTATATTTTTATATTTTTTTGCAGAATTTTACTAGGTGGGAAAATTAATGGTGGTTAAAAAGATTTTTTTTTTCAATATTTACTGAAAGGCTGTAAAGTAGCACTAGTTATCGGATATTGTCCATTAGAAATGTCAGTTTGTCCAGGTGAAATCTATTTCTCTCGGACATCGTATCCAGGGAAAAAATGATGTAGGTAATTTCTAATGAATTATTCTGTATTTAAATTATAAAATGATATTGTGTTTAGTGAGCTATTGCTAAAACCTGGTATGTACGATGCCTTTCATTTGTCTTAAAATGTTTCTTTTTTTTCGTAATAAAATTTATATGTACACATTAATTTAAAGGCCTACAAGAAAAATATCTAGCTTAGATTCAAATGAATAATTGTTTCACAAACATCGCTAATGAGAACACTTTTTTTAGTTAAAAATATTTTGTTTTTAATGCTAAAACGTGCTAAGCATGATTTTGTTGCAAAGACTAACACACTTAGGAAGCACCTGTTCTGTATCTCTGCCAAGAAGTTACGATAACAAGTTAACCTTGCAGTAGGAATTATTGGGTGGTGCCATTTTTCTGTACGATGACAAAAAAACCCATCCTAGAAGATGCACTTGGACTTATCTTTCACAGTATACCTTCTTAATTCAAGCCATAAAAAGTCAACAACATGTACCTAATTTCTGACAGCACAAATTTTTGCGATTTTTGATGTTGTGTCAAAAGCAAATAAGTTTACTTGATTTTATTCTCTTTGATAAAACCACAAAGTTTGTGGCCATTATTTATTTTAGAGTTTTTAAAGCATTTCTGCGTATGGCTTTTAATACTAACCTTACCTAAAGAAATGATATGCCATTAGTTGAATAATTTTTGTTAATTAAATCTATCTTGGAATAGAAAAGAACAATGTTTTTTCTATTTCTGGTAATTAAATTTGAGACTCTTTCAGTTTCTGTGTGATGAAAGTGTAATGAAGACTCAAGTTTATGGTTAATATTAGGCCTGTGTTTGGTCAAGAAAATTATAAAGACATTTGCTTATTGAGTGTGATAAAATATAAATTTTTTTTTCGTTCTCATAAAATATTTTATTTTAAAATTTATTACTTTACTAAATTTATTTCATTACTAAATGAAGTTTTATGAATTCCAAAACACGTTATAAGACCTGGTGTTGATCGTTTTTTTTCTCATAGCTTTCAAAATATGAAAGAAAAAAATTTTTACGAGCCATATTACCAAAAATCCCACAAAACAAATGAAAAAAACTTAGCCCCAAACGCAATGTTATTCCATACTATCTAATCCACAACACCAGTCTCACACCCAACCCCTTTTTCAGGTCTAAGTCCACCTGAAGTGAGTGGAAACCCTTCAGCATGACCATGACAAGCTCCTCTTTCACCACCTATGACAGGAGCTCCTTGCTTACTTCTAACACAAACTCCTTGTTTTATAAATATGACATCTATGATCTCATCAATATCATTATACAACTTTTTTGGAGCTGCCATTTCACTGAAAATCAAACAACAGTCATTTCTCTACAGAAAATGCTATTTATAAGCGATTTGCCATACGTTACAGCAAAATTCATCTAGAAGTAAGTATTAAGTCAAATCACCATCTTACATTCTGGCATGAAAGGTACCCAAAAACGCCCTCGAATCAATGGACCATACTATAGACCATTAGTTTGCTTCGGTCAAAAATCCTGAGCCGGACTACGTACACTTAATAAATAATGGTCTGATTGTACCGGAATTTTTTACTATTTTTTCAAAAATTTTATTGGGACATTGGTTAAAATTAAATTTTTTGATTTTTGTCGAGATATTAATTATATCTTCGTTATACCTGGAAATCTTAATTCTATATAATTCTATAT
>JAUZNK010052875.1:0-15711 GCA_035046665.1 Euphysa ruthae
TACATGGCTATAAACACAAATTTTTGCATCTTTCAAAATCCCTCTTTGTTACAAAAACTGAATATCCAGCTTTATTATGAACAATGTTCGAAAGTGTTAAAAAAATTCATTATAACACAACCTTATTACTTCGCAACGCAATATATATAATGTAAAAATTGGAGATTTTATTGACAAACGCAAGTTTAGACATACATATGTCTTGGACAACATTCAAACCTGTATACTGTCTAGACGAAACTGTTTAACCCGGCACATGTCTTGTCTAAACAAGGCTGCTTACAATTTATATACATTTTACAAGTTTTGATTTTTTTTTGTGCGTGGAGTTATAACCGACGATTACCTTAAAGCGCAATGTATATTGCCATGCTATGTATGCGCAATTCTCATTTCACTCAAAGATGACCCTTGCGAACTGTGCCTTTCCGAACAAACGGAACTTTTTCCATTAGTTTAACATTTTGGATTTTTCAAAGCAAGCATTGATCAGTGGTGTTTGAAAGTCATTGCACAGGTGTTTGATCATGTTGTTGCCATACGTAAAATTATCATTCTCAATCCAATTTCTCATATCCATCCAAATCATCTTCGTGAAGATTGTTTCATCAAAACATACAAAAACAACTTTAATGGTCTCGAAAAGTGTGGTAGTAACTTTTTTTTCTTGTTGGAAGCTTTCTCTACAGAAGGTATTGAGAAAGGTGAAATCATCGAACTCAATTTTGATTCTCGAGTCATTTTTAACATATACCCATGTTTTACATACACTGTCTTCAATTCGTTGCTATCTTTATTTAAATTAAAACTGGCTAAATGGCTATCAATGAACTCTAGCGGCGTTCCTGCGTTGACAACAAGGTCATCCAGCTCCATCAACGTCCGATCTAGTAGAGGTTTGTCCTCAAATGGAAACAGGCCATGGCCTTCAATGATCTTTGGAGGTGGGAGGAACTTTCTCACAAATATTTAAACTCAATAAAAATAAAGTTAAAGTATTAATGGAATAAAGATCATTTTGTTATAGTTTTTATCAAAGGTACTTGAAAAGATAAAAATATAAAAATATTTTATCTTTTTAAAAGAAATAATAAATATTTCGTCTGTCTTGTCGCTTTCTTTAAAAAAAAAAGTTATAAATTTAAGTCATGATCTAGATATACTTTTCTTTTGAAATAATGTTTGTTAAATAACTAAAAACTAGTTAAAACTACTATTTACATTGTCGTTCTTGTTGTTTGGTTTACCGTATTACATCCAAACCAATAGCGTTACAGCAAAATGAAAAACAATTTAAGTTTTGTTTACTTCAATTACACCAACTAAAATCCTCCTTGTTCATAGGTTTTACCCACTTTTTCCACAGCTTTGTCATTTTTAAAAAATTTCTTCCCCTGAAGTAGCTGTCGTCTTAATTTATTGTTTTGGTTCATTCTAAAATTAATAGATTTATACGTTTATCATTAACAGCATTACAACCTGTTAAGAAAAAAGCACCTGGTGACATATTTGGTTTGTCAAAGACTAATACTGTGGCTTTCATACCAATATTAAAATTAGCTACAGCATCGTATACATATAGCTTCAAGGTATCAAGCGAAATATGCGTGTTCTTTGGTAGTAGATCCCAAATCTTACCATTGAAAGACTCGTTCGCATTCTGCGTTTTTCCGTGTCAACACTTTTTTAACTCTTAATCTCTGCTCAGATCCTCAAAAGGCCTAATTTTAAAAAATATGTCAATAGGTAGACCTGGACCCGCTTTGTGTTTGTGTTGTTTTCTTTATCGATATCGATAAAGATGTTGAACTTACACCAACTATCACTGCCAGTGGGACAGTATGGGAAATGCAAGTTATTAGTTTTTGATCAAGCTACATCAAAAAAAGTTGCTAACACACCTGTTTTTATACCTGCTAAATTACCAGCATTTTGTCTTATGGCAACACCAAAGAAGTTTTCAAGACGATCAATTACTGCGTCTGTACGACGACTACGTACACTGAGACCTTTTTTTTTCTTCTTCAAATTTCGCGGTTTTGTTCGAACATATTTTTTATAATGCCCCAAACAATCTAATTTTTTAACTTCAATACCAGGATAAGTGTGTTTAACATTACTGAAATTTTTACTGTTTCCGTCTTTTAAGAAATTTACATAACGCAATTTATGCTTTTCAACAGATCTCTTGGAAACACACATTTTGCACCTTCGGTCTCCATTCCGCCGGCAGATCCCTGATAATTGCTTTTACAAACGTGCCAGTTTATCCAACGTACAAAAGACGCTGGGTCTGTTTTTATGAGATTTTTATTCTTTCTTTTTCTCTTTTTCCACACCCAAAACTTTCCCGGTATCCATCGATATTGCAGCAAAGACACCATTTAACGATAAAAAGCCCTTCGCTGCAACGTACTGTCACACGACACACCAGTATCAACTATGGCATGATCATCAGTATGTTAGCGTAAATCTACTACTTGCATCAGACATAGTTTATTCAGAAAATTTTTGTGTAACAAAATGCTATTTTTAATTGCTATTTTTAATGCAAACTTGTCATGACTGTTTTTAATCCTTCTCCCCAAGAATCCTTTCTTCTTTCATTTATGTATTGTTCTAGCTTTAACTCTACAAGCTTTGCCCATTATTGAAAAAAAAAATTTTTAAAGAAGTGAAATATTATCAATACGATTTTTTTTGACTTAATAACCCAGACTTTTTTGTTCGCTTGACTCATCAAAAAGCCACACCAAGCATTCAAATGCCGTTTTGTTGACTATTTTTCAGTAAATTTTAAATTTTGGGGTTTTCGAGAGGTGGTATACTGCTGCTATGTGCGTTGCTAGGGATCAAAGTTCTAGATAACCTTAAAAAAATTTAATTTTATGGATATAATAATAAAATTGATATTTTTGTGTTATTTAAATTCTATATATGTTAAAGTGTATAAATCATTAAAAAAAAAAATAAATAAATAAATTTATAAGGGTTTCTCCCTTAAAGTTGCTTAAGAAATAAATATTTTTCATATTATATTTAAAATTCTAATCGTTCAATATTCATAACTGAAAATCTTTTGCGATGCATTTCTAGCTAATCTAGAAATCTGCTTTTCGTTAATTTCTCCTTCACAAACCACCGCCCTCCATCGTGGGGAGAATTGCTTTTTCGGGAGTCACTAAACAGGTAAACTGTATGTATGCCCAAAAAAAACTGTGGATACGTCGCTAATGCGGTATATTTTATTAATAACTTACCGAGATTTTAGCTATAAAATTAGTTCCTTTTTGTAAAATTATTGCTGCAAACTTCTTGTGTTTTGGTCCTTTAATTTCAGATGGTTTGTCAGAATTTCTCACACTTGTCATTCACCTGACAAAATTAACATTGCGTCAATTCAAGTCAATTCCGTCTTTTTCATTAATTTTTTATTTAATTTTATTTATTTAATTAATTTATAGCCAAATATGTCCTTAAAATCCCATTTATTAAAAGCATGTAATTTTTTTTTCTTAACTCTCTTTTGTCGCCATTTTAAAATATATTTTACTATCTCATTATTCTTATTCTTCATATTCGAAAAAAAACCTTGCTTTATATTTTGAATTCGAATATAACAATAAGATAATATAACAATAATATAACAGGAAGAGGCTTGGTAATCTGGCGATGTAACAATTTCTACGTGTGAAGGAGTGCTGTGCATGCTGAGCTAGCTACAAATGCTAGTTCAAATAAATTTTCAATTTGTTTTTCAATTCCCTGTCTCTCGGAAAATTTTATTTTCCTATTTGTCCATAAGATTTAAATCTTTGTTTCAGCTGGTTAAAAATGTGAACAAAACTAAAAATAAAAATTACTTGATTATGCTTTAGCCATTTTGCAAGTTTAGACTTTAACTTTGAAGACTCTGTGTGTATTTTTTTTTTTTTTTTATTGAAGAGTAGCTTCAAGCAATTGCATGCTTATAGTCACTTGTAATTAAGGGAATATGTGAAATAACCATTCGAAAATTACTGGCTTGGTATTTTCTCCCAAGTCTTGAATTTTATTCATCTAATTATGTTTTTGCATTATCACAATTTCATATCGCATTTTATCGCATTTTTTCAGATATTTATTTGACCCTTGGTATTTGTATATCCTTGAATAGCATATTGTAAATACATAGCAAATATTTTGAATAACTTTTTAGATCGTATTCAGTTTGTTTTCTAATATTTATATAATCGCTGCCTGATAAATTGAGCACTTTCCTGTTATTTAACAGGAAAGTACCATAAATTTTTTTGTTTTTTTGTTTTGGTGGAAAAAGTATCTTACGGGTGAGATCTTGCGGAACAGAGCTAAGACTGCAAATGTGTGTATTCATGATTTTTAATTTGACAAAAAAAACTTAATAAATATCTTTTGCGTTAAGCAGTCACACTATAGTAGGACAAACTTTTCCTATTTAGCTTTTTAAAAAGTAATGCAGATTGCATATTTTATGACGTTATATCTTCCATGAAAATCTGTAATTCCATCATAACCGACATAATGGTGTCTTTTTAAACATTACGACTTTTATATTTATTTTATAAAAATTTCGATGGATATGCATGATATTCAAGATATGATTATATGAAATAAGTGTTAATGTAAATTTTTTAGTTGGAAGATAGGATTAAATTCCTTACCTGTCTGATGTTGGCATTGACAGCAATTGATTCTGTTGCAATATCAATATCAATAACAGATATCAACGTCAAACCAAACGTCAAAACCAGAGTTCCGTCAGTCATAGGGAAAGCAGTGCGAGTTCGGTTGAAAAACAAATCATTGTGAAGTAATATCTCGTTAGTCATGACTAAGGGACATAATAAAATAATGAATTAAACTGACAAACCCTTCCCAGTGGGCACAAGACGTGCATTGAACGTCTTTTCGACGTCTTAACTTACAATAGACGTCCTCGTGATATCCTTTTGACGTCTTGCGCGGATTGGGTTGTATGAACAACATATTAATAAATTTTAAATAGAAGGATACAAATAAGCTGGCGATTCTTATTCAATTGAAAACAACAGTTAACCCTTTCATCACCATTGAGTTTCAAATGCTTCCTTTTTTACTAAACTTTTTAGTTAAAAAGAATTCAAGAAAACGTAGGAAGATCAAGGAAAGCATTTTAAAGCAGCTTGATAATGCAGTCAAACGAACGATGTCGAAAAGAATGTACCGATACATGGTACGTTAATAAAAGTGCCTGTTTAACAGAGATGGAGCTGGCATGCTACTCCTCTTATGACGTGTCGAATCCCTCATTACCAAAGACAAAATAGCCTCTAAAAAATAATGAAGTATTTTGACTTTCTTAGAAAGAAATCATTATACATAAAATTTATGAGTTTCTGTTTTCAATTTAATACACACCTGTCCGGCATGTGACTATTTAACATATTTATGTGCGTAATTATTAGGAACTTTCTCTATTTGTAGCTATATGAATGTCAGCAACTTTCGCTACTTGTAGCTGTGAATATTGTGCAAAAGTTAAATTAATAAGAAATTTAGAGTCGTTTGAAGCTATTCAAATCTTATCAAAATCATATAGTTATCGATGAACTTTCACCTTCAATAAATAAAAATCCTGCCCGAATTGACACTCACTTTCCCGGCAACATAACACTATTGATGGTTTAATATGTAAAATTTAATAAATTGACTCTACAGTGAAAGCAAAAAGGGCAAGTTTTGACCAAACGCATTTTACGGTCTGTCTTAAATATAGCTGTCAGCTTTTAAAGCATTAAAAAAGAAAAAAATGGTTGTTATCTTTAAAACAAACAATGCCGATTTAAAATAGAGATAAACCAACAGGCTCAGCTACGCAATCTTTATTTTTACAACAAAGAAAGAAAGCGCAAACGATTTGATTAGTTTTAAAAAAAGTCTGTTGCTTAAAAAAAAACTAACTTAATTTAACTTAACTAGCTATGTTTGCAAACATTCTATTTTTGATGCCAGCGACAAACGCCTTCTATAATGAAAAGGTTTTTCTGTGCTTAAGCGTGTAAAAGCAAAAGCCAACAATTATCGTCTTAACAAATTAACAATATTAAACATTCACCCAAATAGAACGGCGTCTTTTTTTTTTTTGGAATCATAGACTATGATTAAAATTCTTTTTTCTAAATCTTCCCGCTATACGTAAAAAAAAAATTTAAATCACAGTTCAAATCTTACAAATATTCTCGTAATCTATTAAAAAATATGTGCATGTTTCGAGGAAAATTTTCTCTAAATATAAATTTTCCGATCTAAACTTTCAATAAATGGTCTCCATAAATCAATATTAAATCTAATCGAATCTATGTTTTATCTGATAAGGTAGGAGTTTCATTAAATATTAAAAAAAATTGTGTAACTGGAAAATTTGATAAATTATTGAGCAAAGATTCATCATGTTGACAAGAAATTGATAAAAAATCCTATCGAATGTGACAAAAAAAAAAAAACGCACATTTATATTTTTACTTCAAAAGACACCGATTAGCATTTATCATATATACTACACTTGGATCACTACAATAGCTACGTTTTTACATGGATTTTTTTAATGGTTGTTTAGTTTTTATATTCTGCGATTGTATATTGTATAAGAAATACTAAATCTGACAGCTTCACTGCACTCCCTTACTCTTAGGCTACAAATTCACATAACTTTTTTTCAAAATAAAAGTAAGGCGCCTTTGATTTTGGTGCAATAGTACAGACCATAGTCACCTGTTTTCGTTTTGCACAAATTGTGTTCAGATTCTACCTTAATCATTAAACTTTGTATTGAATTATAATTTGAATACAAGCTTTTGAAGATCGAACAACATGTTTGCTAGCTAATGGAGTTCTCAACGATCAGAAAAGTTTATCGTTCGAGTCTTATGTTTGATTTAATACTAAGCTCTTTGTCGGTCGTACACAAGAAAAAAATTTTGTTTAACCTTTATTTGGTTTTATCTCAATAACTTCTTTTTTCTTTTTCATCGTGAACGATGTAATTATCATGACGTGAACGTCATAATAACCTTCGACAATCTAAATCTATCTGGATTTCAAATGAAAATAAACTAGTTAAAACGGATGAATAAAATAAAAAAATAATTCTTTAAAGAAATAAGTAAATTCATAAAACCTTTGGTATTTTTAGCCCATATAACTATACATTTTCTGAAAGCCCTATAGTACCTGATTTTGACTATTATAAAATTGTGCTTAAAAAGCAACAAATTCCTTAGCTGAATTATCGCTGGAGTATACTTAGTGTTCCTAAATATCACACCGAACGCTAGGCGTATGAATAACAAAGTAAAACGTGAAATTAAAACAAAGCGGGGAAAAACCACCACGATCTAAGCTGTCCTAAATTGATGATAATTTCAAAATTTTCTCTTCAAGTAACCAGACGAAAGTAATCGAAAAATTCGACTACTTTCTGAAAATTTTCGAACGTATTAGTTTTTAGTTAAATAGAATAATCAGAAGTAAAAATCATTGTAAAAATTAAATTAAAATTATCGAAGAAATCAACAAATAATCAAAAAATAACACTAGAATGCACAATTGATTATATGCAATCGCAATGTATTGTATCGAAATAATCGCTCGTAATCAAAGCTTGCAAACTAAACTTTTTGTTTGTTTGCTTGATTGTTCACTGTGAATCATGTGTGTTTTGATCTTCTATCTCGGCGTTCAAAATGGGAACAAACTTTAATGTTTCGTGTGACCTGATAATGTCAGCAAGAAATTTGGGTTCTAGTTGTTTTTGATATATAAGCCATGATAACTTATACAATGACTTTTTTTCTAACAGGAGGTAGAATTTCTTCCCCGAAATCCTAAGTTTTAATGCTCTAAAAGTAAAACTAGCTTGAACACTGGGGGTAAATAAACCTTGATTTTAAAACGTGTGAGGTGAAGTTAGGGTTAGAATTTCTTGTAAACAATTTTCAGTTTTGGTGCTTTACGATGAAAATAGTTTGAAAAATATTTTTTTATTGTTGCAAATGATCAATTTTGTGTTGAAATGTTTAGTTTATGATTAAAAGAAAAAATATCAGCACACTGATTGGCTGAATATACGTCGGTGCAAATAATAGCTTGAGTGCAAATAATGTCAGTACAAATATGAGAAACAAGTAAACATTGAATTTCAGCGTGTCGTACTAAGTGATTTTTAAAGCGTTTATAACAGATACGAATGCATGAGAAGCAAATAAACCAGAAGCATGTTATGCTTCTCATTTATTTGCTTCTGATGCATTCGCTGTTTTTAACTTGAAAATGGCATGAAAACTTTCGAATTTAACATGTAAACATGAAATATTTGTATGACAAAATAAAAGATCAAAAGCAAAAGGAAAACATTGAAAAGAAACTGGGTGATGTTGTATCGTTCATGGTTGTGAAATAAGAAGCATAAAATATATGAACTCGCAAAATATTTGCCATATTACACTCTGAACTGTTTGATAACCAGTACACATAAAATTTAGTTATCGGTAAAAGCAAAGTTACGGCTTTTTTTCAAAAGCAGCAGAGAAAAGATAAGGAAAGTTTAATAACAGAAGACATGATAACTCCAGATAGAGGTGAAACGCCCAGCAAGAAGTCTGAAAAACCTATTGAGACTTCAGCGATAGTTGTAGCAGCTAAAATGGTGAAAAGATTGCACGTACAGAAACGCCATGTCAATCTGACCAGTCTTTCATGTTCCCTAAAACAGTGTTTGGAAAGTACCATGTTAAGCAACATGGTTAAAAACATTTCAATGACATAAATAGGATACTAAAAATGATTGCGTTACTTGTTTTATATGCAAACTCCATCTTTCAAAATTAGTTGACAAGCAATATGAAGCTCCATTTACCATTAAAGAGTTTAGAAACTAGAAAAAAAAGGCGAAACTGACCTTTTTTCGGGCAATGACAAATGCCAACAATGCTTGTACAATTTCATTTAGTAGACGGCCACGGTAAAGGAAGTGAAGCCCATAGTCCTTATACACAGGTCTATTACCGCAAGATTTACTACAAAGCACTTGGCACGTTCGTTTTATCACTAAGAAGGTGATTTGAACAATCTTGCTTTGTAGCGTTCGAAAATTTGAAGTCTTTACTGCTAAAACCACTGCACAATGAAGATTATGTTGAGGAATTTCGTTATTTGGAGCTTACATACTCTGATGATGTGAAGATAGAGCAGGTTAAGGTGGAAATGGAAGTGTTCACTGTTTTGTTTTAAGGTACTAGCGTTGTTTGTTTTGATTATATAGTCGAACACTTACAGTCTGCTCCTGCTGAAAATCTCACACTGATTGAATATATCGTGAGAGGTTTAGGTTTAACTCTGTCTTAAACGCTGTCTTAAAGTTCCAGAGGAATTGTACAGATAATCTAGATCCACTAAAAGTTGCTGAAAAATTTTTTCATGATCTTCAAAAATGGGTGTTCTAGGGTTGTTTGATTGGTCAAATAGCCCAACTGCATTGCCCATGCGCTACGCTCGTGGATGCTCCAAATTATCGCAAGGTCAGCTCCCCTCCCCCTCCCACTTCAAAATTCGCTCCACCTACTTTGATGTCATTTGATTTATTCTTAAAACAAAAATTTTGCGACAAAATATAAGCTTCGCTTATATATCTCCGTAATGTATATATCATTATATATATATATCATTATATCTATATAACATTATATATATATATATATATATATCAGATACATAAGTTTCGCTTGTATATCTCCGTAATGTCACTTCTGTATAGTGTCACTTCTCTCTTCTTTTTTCAATATGGTGATTGATTTAAAAATGGTGACCTTGAACCCTTCGGAAAACTTTTTTTAGAAATTTTAAAAACGTATACTTTATTTAACACTTCCTGAAATTGTGATTACTCTTTGTTCATATCTTTAGTGCACGTGGTTTGTTTCCAATTATTCTTCCACGATCTTTACCACTTTTCATATAAATTTTGTTGATCATCATATCTTACAATGCAGAGTTCTGATATTTTGTTTATTTAGCGTCGTATTTTGAGTCTTCATTATTATATCGATTGCACACCATGGAAGTTTTTTCCCTCTATATTAAATAAAGTAAGTCATTTCATACATAACTATGATACCCTGTAGAAAAGAACTATAGCAGCAAGTCTTTTGCACGCATATAAATGCAACCCGAATTTCCGTTCGTTCTCTGCTGGTAAAAAAACATCATTAAAAAAACAGGCTTAAGACAGTCTTCTCCAAATTCATTTGGAACTTACCAACATGCATTTTCTTTGCACCGGCAACTACTAATTTTAAGTTTCTGATTGACGGTGAGAATAATTATGACTTTCCCACCTTTCGTTTCTGAGAGCATTACTGATGGGTCTAGATCAATAATAAATATTATTGCGAAAACAAAAAAGCGAAGATAGCGAGTTTTGTAGCTGAAACTCATTTAACATTAACTCAAAAAATTCTCTATATTAACGAAGGTTTTTTTTTGATGACTGCTCAGAAAATTCTTGCCAATTTTTGGGCCAAAAGTTGAACCGAACGAAATTCGTGCCTATTTTTTCACATTTTGAAATCCTTAAGACTAATTGAAAAATCACTTTTAATTATAAAAAAGTTGTCAAATTTTCTTTCTTGAATCTTAATCCAGGCTTTTTAATATAATGAATAACAAAGTCTGGTCTCAATCGCAACGATTGAGACCAGTCCAGCGATTACTTTAAGACTCTTTGCGAATAGAGTTTTTAGTCCAATACTATCAGATATGAATTTATGTTTCTTTTAACACAATGTTTGTTTAAAGCAACAACTTGTTTTCTATATATATTTTATATATATATATATATTTTAAAATGTTGTTAAATTTGGTGAAAATCTTCTAAAACGTTTTTAAACACCTGCCGCTCTTTGAATTAAAATGTAACCGCTCTTTGAAACAATAAATTCAAAAAGCAAAAACATATAATATTTCAAAGTGTGCAATGTACAGCAGCGTTTGGGATGCAAAGTCTTACTTCAAAGTACGAAAAAAAAGGTATAAATAACTGTAAGATGGGAAGCAAAGTTTTATCTGAAATTAAAAACAAATTGATAAGGTTATGGATTAAATGTCAATTCAAAATAAATTTGAGAAAATTTAGCTAATATACAAAAATTCAATATATACAAATATGTACATTAATTGTTATTATAATAATAATATATATATAAATTTCTTCAAAATATTAATAGCAAAACTTGTGCACGTGCAAAGGACTAGAGAGTAGCTTTATTTTCTTTTGCAGCATTGAATTCATTGTTTGAAATAGACTTTTTTGCTGTAAAAGTTTTTCTTGTTCAATTTCTAATTCTTTGATATACTCGATGCCTTTGTTAAGTATAACCACCTTAGCTGACTTCTTTTGGTAAGCCAAATCAGGTATGTTTGTACGAAGTTCGTCAAACTTCCGTTTCAATTCAATTCTTCGCTGCTTTTCTAAGTTATTGTGAGCAGATCTAATTGGGCCAAGCGGTTGCGATCCAGCAGAATCGTCTGAAGATTCACTTATTTTTTTTAAATTTGGCTTACCTGTTCGTCGTGCAGATCGGCTGGTTGATTTTTTTACGTAATTAGAAGTTGATTTATTTTGCAATAGACTTAATACAACAATTTTTTCGTCATTTTCAATTGAAAGTCCAATTGTTATAGGTTGCGGAATTAAACTGCATTTGGATAAAAATGTGTCGTCAATTGTAGATGTGTTTTCGTTTAGTTTTAATGTGTTATTGTTATCATTTTCACAGACATTCACAACGTCTATTTCATCTTCTAAAAAAAATGATAATTAATGCACAACTGAATAATTAAGTAAAAAGTTTGCAACTAGCTACAAATAAAAAAGTAATGATAAATTAAATCATTGCAGTTCTTTGGAGAAAAAAAAATTTATTCCTATTTTCGGACTAAACTAGATCTAATTAGATATCAGAGGCATGTAACAATTAATATTTTCAAAATAGATGAAATGCAAAATTACTCCGAATTAGACTTTTCTTGAACCAAACATATTTTACAAGAACCAGACCATAAATTTTCAAGAAAAATCAAAAAACGATACTTTTAGAGAAAAATCGGCCTAGATTCGCACTGATCATTTTTTAGCCAGTTAGCCATCTAATACATGTCCCAGTATACTAAGCTGCTGATGACATTGAAAATTTCACTCGTCTGAAAAAGACTATCTAATCTCGAATTTTAGAAATATTAATTTCAAAGTAGCTTTTTTGTACAGTAACTAATACCTGTTTTTATATTTGCTTGCTCAACGAATATGTTTAAAATAAACATTTTCCACACGATTTTTATCTAACTTAAAAAAGTGGCCGGAACTTTAAAACTCTTATTTCATATCTTGTTTACCTTTTGGGAGACAAATAACGGTATATGGCTGATAGTTATAAATGCTTTGCGACTTGATTGGATGATACTTTAATATTAGTTAAAAGGAGCGTAAACATGTAGTTTGAAATATTTATTAATTGTTCTTTTAACTGAAAATGTTACGTTCAATAAGTTGCAATTTAAAAATTGTTCATTTAAACAACGTAAACATTTCAACAGAATATGTTCATCAGTGTATGGCTGAGTGAATATGTGTATGTCTACAAAAATACCTAAAGTATCTAAACCGCCGTCACATTTTCGGAATGAAGAACCGTTAAAATTTTAAAAATTCGGTTTTAAGCCGAAATATCTGCAATGTTTCAACCTCCCGTTAAGATAAACTAAAATGACATTTAAACAGATAATTGAATCATTTTCAAAAAATTTCTTTCTTGGTGTTTACCAAATCTTATGTAATAATATCTTAAAATAAAAAAATCGAAGTTAGAAGATAAATACCGGTTTCAGATTCCATAGGTGTTAGTACTTCTTCATTTGGGCAACCGATGTCAACTACTTCATCATATAACGCTGGCTTGATGCTGAAATCTAAAGGGGTAATAAGGGATCGTGATTTTGTGCCCTGAGAAATATTTGTCTTTGGTCTCGTATCGCTACTACTGCCTCCAGCCCACATACAGTCGTCTCTAAGAAATTCCGTAAAATTATCAAAATTTTCATCAACTTTGTCATCTTGATGTAAAAGGTCGCTAAATGAAAAGTTCAACGAGAATACCTCCAAATCTTCAAAAATGTCTTCACATATTGGTGTGTGCGGTGGAGTCGGTAAATTAACCGATGAAAAACATATTTTATGAAAGTCCATCATCATTTTATTTCAGTTGTTAAAAATGTTAAAATTAGCTGTTGGTGCTTGATGTATAGAATGCTTTTGCTATATATGTATTTAGAATTTAAAAGTTTGAGATATTCGCATTTCCATTCCCACGAAGAGGCAAGGTATTCTGTAAACAAAGGATCAAAGATAAGCTTAGCACATGTCCTGTATATATGTTAAAAATTTTCAGAGATTGCACCCTTTTTGCTTTTTTTTAATTTTCAACCAAATATTTCGTTGGAAGTAAACTTTAGATGGGGTAATATATTGATAATTTCCAAGAAATAAATAACGGCTATTTGAATTTGAAAGTGTAGTGTTGATATTCAAAAAAGAAATATACTAAGACGTTTAAGATAAAATCGATTAAAAATAACAAGAATAAGAATACGTATTTGAAACTGACCTAAATTTTTTTTGAAATAGAATTCAAACTAAAACAATTACCCTTAAAAACCAAATTTGTGGCTAGAACGCCATTCTATGAAAAATAACGTTGGAGCGTGAATGATTTCATCCCAACTCCAGAATTAACGCTTAAAAGAGTCTGCATTGGGTTTTAGATGCGACCAGCAAATATAAAGTTGTAAGGGTGCAGGATACTTTTAGCGTAAAATTGCTGCAAAATTTTGTAGCTTCAAGTTTATAAGTTTTTTGGCACTTTAATGTTAGTGCCCTGCAAAACAAAAATTTAAACTTTGTTTTAAAAAGGTTGTCTTTTTCTATATAGACAGTTTTTATAGTCAAATAATTTTTTTTACATAAGTCTAACATCCAGACTGACAAAAAAAAAAACATATTAATAAAAAAAATAAAACTTCCAGAAAGACAACAAGTTACAACAAATGGTTATAAACAGTAATTGCACAACTTATCAGCTCACTTACCAAGACATTAAGTGTTTTGTTTTTGCAACAGCGTGGAGCTTTACACAATCAAAGATTTTTTGCAAATGGTCTTGACATGGTACTTCAGTTGAGGGACCAAGGCGATCGCTTGAAGTGCAACTCAAGACAATGTCGAATAGAAGTCGGCATTAGAAAAGACGCTTGGCTTGTAAATTATTATATTTACTTGTTTCTGTTGCCACAAAATGACGTCTATTAAGTTTTGTGAACGCAAGTTGCTTATCAACAAAAATACAATTTTTGATTGGAATTTTTTACACGAAATTTGTGCAATATGGACTTGCTCCAGAATCCAATTGCTATTGGTGGACCAAATTCTGTGTTAGAGATAGACGGGAGTTTGTTTACTCGAAGAAAAAAATCGCCAAGAAAGAGTTTTTCCTCAACAGCGTGTATTTGGCGGTGTCTGTCGAGAGACAAGAAATTGTTTTATATAAGCTGTCCCTGACCAGTAAAATTAGAGCATATAATTCGAAAGTCTATTTTACCAGGTACAAAATGCATGGCTTATCTGTAGAGAGCATATGGCGGAATAAATTATATGGGGTAAACAGTAAACCACTTTCTAAATTTTGTGGATCCTGTTCTAGGTGCTAATACCAAACTAGTCGAGAAAACTTGGAAATTGGCAAAAAGTGCAGCAGAAAGCAATATGGAACTCATAAAGCGATGCATGACGAGTCCATTTTATCGCTGTGTATTGGCCACCTGAATAATTGTTTGCTTATAGTTTATAGTTTGTTTATATTTTTAAGTTTATTTATATTTTAGTTTTGTTAACAGAAAAAATGTAATAATCCAAAAACCAAAAAAAAAAAAAAAAAAAATGAAAAAATTGGCGGGGGACTAATAGGAAAGCCCCTTTTTTAAAAGATTAGTTAGAGAATCTCATCAGTTATAATTATATTCATATATTCATATTGCTTGATTAGCCAATTTTTTTCTCTAAATTTTACAGAATGTTATTTTTGAAGCTTGTCGAGATTAAATTGCTTTACTCTCTAATTTGTTAAGGAGTTTAGATGAAGATGAATTTAGAAAATTCTAAAAAAAATGATTTTTGAAAAAGGCTTTACTAGACCAATTGCAGCCAATACTTAAAAGGTAATTCAACCCATAGAACTGCTCGTTTGAAACTTAAACTTAATCCCATTCAGCAAACTTAACCACAAATTTTATGACGCAAAAAACACTTTTTTAGAACTCAGATTTAAAATATATTATTTATGAATTCGCGATCTTTTATTATACCACTAACATAAGTGAAAATGCAGTGAAAATCGGTGTAGTGAATTTTTTCTTGTTAGCGCTGCTTTTATGTAACCTATAAAGAAAACTCCCCACTTTCTGCAATTTTAAATAATTTTAAAATTTCCAACTAGTCTTTAAAATTTTTTAAGGTTTTTGGCTTGCACTTACTGACTGCTCCAATTGATTTTAATACATGAGCATTGCTCTATCTTAGATTTTATTAGAATTACTCTTATTAGAGTT
>JAUZNK010052886.1:0-15706 GCA_035046665.1 Euphysa ruthae
GTATATATGAATGTATGTAAATATGTATATATATATATATATATGCATATGTGTACATAAATTTAGCTACTAGAAACTGAAAAAAAAATAGAAATAAAATCCAAATATAAAAACTAGGTGCGTTTTTAATATTTAAATTTTCAAAAGAATATATCTTACAAATTTGCTTTCACTTTCAATAACAAAAAAAAAAAAAAAAAAAACGCTATGTAGTTTATTGTTAATAGTAAAAATAAAATAAATACTTTAAACAGAAAATAGAAATAAAATATTAAAAAAATAAAAAATAGATTATTTTTACTCTTTTTATGTCAATTGGGACTTTTCCACAATTTAATATTTAAAAAGCCACAAGAAAAATTAAAAATACCTCTATAGATTTCTTGGGTATCCCATTATCTGTGCATATCATCACAACATCAATTGATGACACCATCTCATAGTCTAACTTACCAGTTAATATGAGCTCCAAAGAAGATATAGAAAACATGTCTAAATTGAACAAAAGCAGTGATAATGATTTTGTTTATATCACTGTTGTTGATGCAGGACTTTTATCTATATTGTTTTCCATTTCTTTAAAAAAGAGCACTTCCTTAGGAGACAGATCAAATGGCCAATTTACTAAATAGTCAACATGATAAATTGAATATTGTATATATATATATATTTTCTTTTTTTTTTAAAGCTAAGTCATATTTAAAAATGAAAAATATCTCAGGACCTACAAATTACAAACAATTTGTATCCCAAGGTACGTTCAATGAGATGAAAGAATCTGACATTATAGCAAGCGGCCTATTAGATGAAAAGCCTTTCATTTTTCTGTATAGAAAATATAAATTGTTGTATTATTCAAAAACAAAATAAACTTACTTGCATCGTCTAAAAGTTTGCAGTTATGTGTTTGTGCAGCGTCAGCATCTTGGACGGTTATGTTTGAAACTGTAGATCCGGGCAGTGAATTTTCTGGAATTGATTTGGGAAAGATATTTATAGCAGATGGAGCATCGTTAACATCTTTTACCTAATATTTTAATATAAATTGTTAGTCTTTTGATAATTTATTAGATTTACCAAAATTCAACTTGTACTCCCTAGTGTCATGACATGTTTTTTGGATGTTTTATTTGTTTCTCCGTCTAGGTGTGAAAACAGAGGTCTAAAAATTGTTTATAAAATGTTTAACAAACACGTTGTTTTTGAAATATCTATTTAAAGTTTCTATTTATACTAGCATATTTTATATTATTTCAAAGAGCAAATTTTTATAATATACGCACTTATTCTTTTACATCATGGTCTTCATTATATTACCAGACTGTGGGGTGGGTGTGTGTGACCAGTGGTTGGCTCCTTGTCAATTTAATTTTAGTTTTCACTCCATAAAAATAATTTTAATCTTTTAGTTACTGAATCTCAATTTCAATTGTCTTTTTTTGCTAATCATTGAGATTTATAGTGGTGACTGATCCTTGCAGTCGTTTTGATTTAAAAGGTGGGTTCAGTTTGAATGAAACTTGTGCCAGTTGTCTCCGTGGCAAAACTAAATCTTCCTGGATTTGTTGCCCACTTTGTGAACAATGGTATCACGGTAAATGTTTTGCTTGGTAGTAGATGATTTAAGGTAATATCAAACGCGTAGTTTTCTTATTTTTTTTTAACTTTTAAGATAAACTTTTTAAAGATAAAGGTTATATTTTGAGAGGCATCATGTTGGATGGACAAATTGTTTTTTGTGTTTATATAGAAACCATGTTACAGTATGATTTTTTCCAATTATTTTATGATGTAAAATGATTATTTTCCTATGACTTCCAAGGAAATTATTAAAAGAATGTAGTGGGTTACAAATTTGTGGCATTTATGACATGTGCCCATCCAATATGGTTATCACAAAAGAAGATTTTGACCGCATGAAGAGAGACTATTTGAAATAGGCACCCGTGCTGTGAATGTGGCATCTGCTGATGTACTATAGTATTGTTTATAATATAATAAAAATTATATTTTTTATTTCCTGTAGTTTTCTTTTGTACTTTTCTGTGTGGTTTTAAAGTTTTTTTGTTTTTTGAATGTTCTGCATCCTTATTTTCAAACAATGATTCTAAGAACTAAAATCACCTTTTATATATGTCTTGTGAAAGTTTTATCAAGGTATATCTTAGACGTGTTTTCGGCATCCCCAAAAACCGTTGTTTGTTCAGTGCATTTATAAAACTGTCAAAAAACATTGAGTAAACGATTTTAGAATGTTGCTGTGCCCACTGGGTCTATTGCACTAGAACGTGTCAAACTAATCGAAAAAATAACACATGAACTTTTATGGAAGATCACTGTTTAGTGAAAATTATAAAAAAAGCAAAATGTTTCAAGTCAAGCTCTGGTAAGTGCTTAGTTCTATTCTTGATCAATAAAAAAGCATGTTCAAGTTCTCTAGTACTTTTGAAGCTGGTCTAAGAGATTATCACGCCTTAATATACTCAAAGTCTTCGTTTTATAAAATTTATTAAATTATCGTTATTAAAATTGTTTCTCTAAAAGAAAATAATTTTAAATTACTTTAAGGAAACTACAACAAAACTTGAACAAAAGTCACTACAGTATAATTTAATGATCTTTTATAGAAAATTCAACCAACCATTTAAACTAATCTTCATATTAATCACCCTTAAATTATCTCTCCTAAAAGACTAAATGATGTTATTTTATTATCACATTGTTGTCATTTGAATAAAAATTTTGCCACTATTAAAATTTTTCTTGACCTGTTTAACGTTTTGAAAGTTTATCAGCTTTCACACATAATTTCATTGTTTTGAATAATATATACTTACAATAGTTTCATTTAATGTCTACAAATCTTTGCTATGTATGCAAAAAAGTCTATAAATTATAGACATCCTAATCTACAATGTAACAATTGCAACAACTTGGTTCATAAAAAATGCAACCAACTTAACGATATTGATTATTTTCTATTAAAGTCAAATTCTTTTTGGTTTTGTATCATATGTATAGATGACCTGTATCTACTCAGTAAAATTAATGACCAAGAACTTAAATAATAACGATAAACTTATTCATCTAAATGATTTTTCACCTGATCTAAACATTCGACCATCTATAGAAAATATTAAATTGTTTAATGAATTTAATGATTTCTTTACCTCTCAAGCCGGTTCCTCCGAAAATGATGAATTTTCTTCCAACCCCATAAACTGCAAATACATATGAATATTTCTTCCCTTAATTCTCACTTAGATGAGCATTTTATAATGCTTACTTTACTAAATTTTAATTTTAATGTAATCGGTATAACTGAAACAAGATTAAAAAAAGATATTGGTGAAACAATACCATTATCAATTGAAGGTTTTAGTTTTGAACACACTCCAACCGAGGCATCACGCGGTGGATCTCTTTTGTATATCTCTGACAATCTTAACTATAATCCCAGAAATGATCTTCGCCTATACAAATCTCTCCATTGAATCTGTTTTTGTGGAAATATTATTCCTTAAAAAATCTAACTTAGTATTTGGGTATGTATATAAACATCCTTGTATGTCAATAAGTGACTTCAATAATTTATTCTTTCCAATTTTACATAAAATATCTAAAGTAAAGAAAAATGTAGTCCTCTTAGGAGATTTTAACATTGATCTGATTAAAACTAACAGTCATGTTGATACACATGAGTTCTTTAACCTTGTTTAATCACATAATCTTCTTCCTTATATAACTCTTCCTACGCGAGTGAATGATAGATCTCACACACTTATTGACAATATTTTTTCTAATTCTACTGATACAAATATTATATCAGGAAATTTAACGCTGCTATTTCGGATCATCTCCCTCAATTTTATATTTGCCCTGATTTTAATTTAACTTTATTCCTCGAAAACATAATTTATTGAGAAGAAATCTTAAAAATATTGACAAAACCTTCTTGCTAGCTGATTTTAAAAATACTAATTGGAACAACATTGTTAATACAAATAGCATAAACACTAATGAGTGCTATAACAAGTTTTTTGTAAAAATAAATTTAATATTAGATAAACATGCTCCTCTCAAACAACAAAGTAACAAAAATTTCAAACGTAGCTTTAAACCATGGATAACTTTAGGTCTTATAAAATCTTTGAAACAAAAGAATGAGTTAAATAATCGATATGTAAGAGCTAAAAATGTAGAAAGTAAGTAGTTGCTATTTGGAATATTTAAGCAATATAGAAACATGCTTGACAAACTGATTTAAAAAGAGTAAACAAAATTATTTGAATAAATATTTCTCTGATAACGTTAAAAATCTTCGCGAAACATTGAAAGGAATTAATAACGTTATTCAATGAAAAAGCAAAACTGGATCCATACCGAGTTACATTATGGAAAAAAATTTATCCATATAAATCCTTCTCAAGCTGCTAATATATTTAATTCTTACTTTTCATCTATTGAAAAATCTCTATAATCTAAAATTCATTCTTCTCATATTAACTTCTCAAAATACCTCAAGAATCCAAATGTAAGTAGTATGATTTTTTCCCCAACTGATAACACTCAGGTCTTTAATCTCATCTTGAACTTAAAAAATGGCAAAATCTTTGGCCCAAATAGTATACCAAGAGTCATTCTTAAACATCTCAACAGTGAAATCTCTATTATTTTATGCCGTCTATATGATTAAAACATCATCAGTTACTCCCTCATTTAAAAAGGGCTCTAAACTAATATGTGAAAATTACAGGCCTATTCACTGCTTTCAAGTATAAGTAAGTTACTTAAAAAATTAATTTATGAAAAATTATATATATTTTTGAATGTTTTTAATTGTCTTTCTGAGCTTCAATTTGGATTTCGATCTAAACATTCTACTTCTCATGCATTAATAAGCGTTACTGAGAAAATACGCAAAGCATTAGATACAGGCAATTTTGCATGTGGAATATTTATCAAATTTCAAAAATGACACTATTTCATTTGACACTGTTGATCATGATATTCTTATCTCTAAACTTGAATATTATGGAGCTCGTGGTGTTATAAAAAATTGGGCTTCTTCATATTTAAAAAACCGTAAACAGTTCATAACAATAAATGGTTTTAAATCTTCTATCCAAACTATTAAATTCGGAGTCCCACAAGGGTCTGTACTTGGTTCTTCATGATTTTAATCAATCAGTTAAACATTCTGTAGTGCATCACTTTGCTTATGACACAAACCTTTTGCATGTAAATAAGTCAATAAATGATGTATGTAAATAGATTAATTCAGATCTCAGAGGTGCTACTAACTGGTTAAATGCTAACAGAATTTCGCTAAATATAAGTAAAACCGAGTTAATTGTGTTTTGTAGCAGAAGAAAACCTATTGAATATGAAATAAAAATAAAACTAAATGGGAAACGTCTTTACCGTTCAACGTATGTTAATTACCTTGGAGTTTTGATTGATGAGAGTTTGACATAGAAATATCATATTAATGAACTAATTAAAAAAACTTAATAGATCAAATAACATGCTTTCAAAAATGCGTCATTACTTAATATGAATACCATTCATTCTATTAGTTTTTAAATTTTTTCTTTGCATAGCTATTGCTGTCAGCTTTGGGGTCAGAATGGAAACAATCTATTAAATAAATTACTTTCATTTCAAAGTTCTGTTATAAGAATAATAAACTTTCAGTCTTTCCGGTCTAATGGATCGTTTTTGTTTCCTAGTTTGAATATAGCTTCTCGAATCTTGTTAGAATTTCCAATCTTATGTTCATATACGATTCTTTTAAAAATAACGTTCTGGTATCAATATCTGATTACTTCTCTGGGAGTCTCTATACTCATAATTACGTTACCCGTGGAATTAATAACAGAAAGCTAGCTTTATTATCATTTAAAACAGTAAAATATGGTAAAAATTTAATAGGGGTGAGGGGTAGAGCTCCTGCTCTACCCCCACCCCTATTAAGCAATTTCTTATCAAATGATTGTCACAGTATTTATATTATCAAATAATTTTTCTAATATTTAAGCAAAATTATAAATGTATATTTATTGGTTAAACAGGAAAATATAATAATAATAATAAAAATAAGATTCTCCTAAAACGAAATTTTATAGAAATTATAAAAATTTAAAAAAAGTCTTGTTCTAGTTCTTAGGAAAATAATTCTTTTCAATCTAGTTTATTATATGTTTTAAATATTCATGTTCCTTTTAAGGAAAAGGTTGTTCACGGTAATGATTTTTGTCTAAAACTATCCACGAAGAAATTTTTTAAACGTTCACGACTTAAAAACATTTCTGGACTGGAAACTGATTTTAATATTTTTAAAAAGCAGAGGAACTATGTCTGTGGACTGATTACTAGAGTAAAATCAGTAAAATCAGTACTAATATAAAAGAACTCTGGAAAAGATGTAAACAATATCTTTCAAAAAAATGTGGTTTAAAGATACCATGTCTGACACAAACTTGTTTGTGACCGTCAAAATGACCGCAAATTTAAAAAAACTATAAACCTTTTTAAAAAACCAAAAGCAAAAAAAAAAAAAAAAAAAAAAAAATTTATGTTGTTAACATCTTGCAGCATACAAACCATTGTTTTAAATGTCATAATACTTTGAAAACTCAAGGTGAGTACCAAGCTATACTTGCATTGAGGTCAAAGTTAGTAAACATTACATTGCACAGTGTTTGGTGTTTGGACACTCACATTCTTTTCTGTGTTTGTTTATATAAAAGGTTTTGTAACATAACCTTTCCGAATCGAATATGAAGAATAGAGTGTTTTTTATAACAGAATTATTAGAGAATTTTATATTACAAACTCGATCAAAATAAAAAGATTTACAATTATGAATAGGCCATGTTCCAGTTGTTCACACGGAGATATAAAATAATCCTGTATTTTATGTAGTTTTTTTTATTTGTCAAGTGTGTGCTTTCGAAGGAAGTGAGAAAGATGGTGGAAGCCTCAAAATCTACAACACCGCGGTATTTAATCACATTGGCACTTTTTCTATATTTTTCACCTGAAGGTGAAATGCAAATTCATTTCATTCGGAGAATAAAGGTTTTTCGCCAACTGAGTCAAAAAATATCTTTATTGTTTCATGGTTCAACTATACAGAGTTACTTGCCTTCTATGTAATTTTGCCATCCTACATCAAAAATAAAAATAATAACATTTGATTAATATATACACATATCAATAAAAAATTAAATTTTATTGTATGTTAACTAATTGTGAAAATGAAAAGAGAAAATATTATCTCAACATTTATGAGTAAAATTCTCATCATACATTATTTATTTATTATTATCATACATTCTATTAAAAACCATGCTCAAATAAACACCTAGCTAAAAATTGATTTAAAAAACAATATCATACACAATAAAACATACAATAATCAAAAAAGCAATTCAGATTCAAATTGAGGTGCTGGTCCTTTAATCTTATAAAAGGAATCATGAATAAAACATTTTTGATTGTAAAAAAATGCTATTTTCTATCTTCGATTCCAGGAAAATTTACACCAAGAAAATTGTATGCTTAAAGGCCATTTAGACGAAACCTACAAATATAAGTGTCTCCGAAATAGTTGATAACTGCACCAGCATCTTCACCATAGGTTTGTCAAATATGGTCTCTCAGTCTCTCGAAAACTTCGACAGCGTGTTGAGGGGGTATGAAAGCCAAAGCTGGTACCATTTTTAAGTGGAGGGTAAACTCTTGGTCTTCCATATATCGCCCTTGCAGACCAACGGCTTGTATTTTTTTCAAAAAATTTTTTGTTAGATGAAAAAAGCACCCACTTATATCAGAGTTTGAAAATAAACTGAATAAAATAAACTGAATAAAATAAGCTGAATTTATTTTAGCAATCTCAGTGAAATAACATTGAATGTGGATGATTCCCAGGAATTGGGAGTCAATTTCATAATTCAATGAAAGAGCGTTGATATGTTGCACCTGATTTTTGAGAGCAGTGTGTAAACGCAGGTAATCTAATTTACTCTTGCCTGTGTCGTGTAAACTTGGAAAAATAACCCACTTGTTTGACATCTAAATTTTTTAATTTTTTCCCAAGTTGTCCGACATCAATCCGCTGACTAGCAATTTAATAAAAAAAGTTGAACTTTCAAGAAACACTCTGTAGAGCATCAAAGGTTGACAATATTATAGAAGTTTACCCTTGTTTCTTTTGTTTTGACACAAAATGGTGTATGTCATGCTTGTTGACTACACCAATGATTTTGTCAGCGAGCTCAACCTTGATCTTTGCTTTACATTAGCCTTTTCTATTTAATCACATTCATACGACCATACATCATTTGCCATGATGGTTTTTTCATGATATCTTTAATATATTTGATAAATTTTTACGTTCAAAATTCAATTGTTATTTTTAATATCATAATGAAAAAAGATATTTTTCCTCTTGCAAAAAATGCCAGTCAAGCATTGTAAAGATGGAGACATTTAATAAAGCATGGATAACAAGTTCCAAAAACTATAAGTGACCATGCCCATGGAAAACCACATAAATACATGTATTGTTTGTTTCTTCGTTCAATAGATCCAAATAACAATTTAATTGATACAAGGAAACCTGGTCAGATAAACATTCAGGCAGGATTACGGGTTATGACTGAGTAAGAACAGGCCAAAACCAAACGGAAATTCGAAGTGGTATACATGATAGCAAAAGAGGAACTGTCTATGTCAAAATGCCACAAAATCATTGAGATGGAAGAGATGTATTTGGTTGACATGTGAAATGGTTACAGAAGTAGCAAACAATGTGAAGATGTTATAGACATTATTTCTGATGATATGACTGAAAGTTTCAAAAAGAAATTGATATGATTAATTTTTACAGTGTGTGTTATGGGATAGGCAACCGATGTATCAGTTACTGAAAAAAAAAAAAAAAAAATATATATATATTCATAAAGTTTTTCAAATTAAATAATTACAATAACATTGAAGTGAACAGAAATTTAGGGTGGAGCTACATTATAACAACCCTTTTTTTGACGTTTTTTATAGTTGTATGTAGATTATGATTTAAGAAAATGATAAGGTAAAAAAATTATTTCTACCAAGTTTTGAAGACTATCAACGTAACGATCTTGGCCATGATGGAGCTAGCATCAGTCGGGGAGTGGTAGCTGTTGTTTAAGCGAAATTGAAAGTGGACATGCCATGGATAATCTTTGAATGGTGCAGGAATCATAGACTTGAGCCATCTGTCAAGGATGCTCTTGAAAAAATTTTTTTTTTGATAGAGTTGATGAGATGTTGTTGAGAATATATTTTCTGTACAAGAAATCACCCAAAACACTAGGGGAGTTGAAGTACATTTTTAAAATGATTCGCGAAACCTATGAGTTTGAGGATGAAGGTGTGCGACCCATTAGAGCATCTGGTCATGTGGTTGGGTCCTAAACGTAATTTCATTATCGAAATTATAAACAAGTTTGGTTTACATATTACACATGTCAAAAATGTTGTTAACGACAACAATAACTACCAAAAAGAACAACGTTCAAAGTTGAAAAGATACGTAAAAGAATGGAAGACTTCAAAAATGTTATTGAATCTTTGCTTTGCAGAACTGAAGCCACATCAACCACATGAAAAAAGAAAACCTGAAGATATAAACAAGGTCGAAAGATAATAATCGATTTAAGTTCCGAATCTGAGAATGACTTTTCTTCTTCCCAATATGAGGATGAACTTTAACATAATAAATGTAAATGTTAATAAATAAAAACTATTTTTGTGTTTCAAAGTTTAATGTTTTATTAGCATTTTCAAATCAGGTTTTTATTGAATAAGACTACAGGTTATTCAATAAATTGGATTATCTTAACAAGACTTAACATTCATGCTCAATTGAATTGATGGCATACCTCTCCATACTAATGTATCACTGTAAGGAAGATTTTCTTTGTGTAAGACAGGGACACTACCTACACACTGCACATTGGCTACGAATAAGTCTCATTTATTTTTAGCTATCCAAATTTGTGATATTTAATACTCATAATTCTGACCAAAACTTTAAAAAATATTATGTGTCCCGACTCTAACTGCAGCCTTTTCAATTTAGAAACTGTGGCATACGTATAAAAATCACGTCCACAAGTTAGATTTTTAATATTTAGCATACAAATTTTTTTTGATTTGGTGATATACGTAAATTTTGATTTTGTGTACGGTTTTAAATCCTTTTAGTTGTAATTGATATGAAATGCTTTCAAAACTGTAAACAAATAAATAGGAAAACATCTGCACTCATTCTCTTTGTGTTAGAAAGTTAAACCAGCCGACTGTATAAATATGCAATTGATCTATTCCTGTAAAACTGTAAGTAAATCTGAACTACCTGCATGTTTTTTATGTTTTTGGAATAATAAAAAAAGTTAAAAGCAGTTAATTTAAATAAACGAAACAAACAAATCAAAACAAATAATATATTAATTATATATTCTTTGTTAGCTAATAGGCTATAAAAAAAGCATGCATATTAAAAACAAGATTCTGTCCAGGAAATTCTTATTTCTTATAGGAAAATCTATTTAAAAAAAGTTATTAAAATAGTATTTACATAATACGCAATTGTCTAGACTACTTTTATAAACATTTCATTAGTTTCTGCTTTGAAAAAAAAAGTTTACAACATAATAAATTTTTACTGAATATTATGCGACAAAATTACACTTGAAGAAAGAAAATAAAAATTGGAAAATTTGACCATCATGATATCTATGATGTCAGTTATTATGTCCAGCAGGGTTTTTGAATGCCTGGCACAGCTTTTGATACTTAAAAAAAAGAGAAATCTATCCTTGTAAGTATTTTTTTTTATCTTAAACATGTTGAAACAGATATGGTTTATAATGTAATTAGGAAATTAAAAAAAGGAAGTGGTGGTATACCATTAACAACAGTTCTAAAACTTCTCAACACGACTTTTTGCAGTTATCTAGCGGATTGTATCAATACCTCTACTAACAAAAACAAGTTCCGAGATGAGTTGAAATGGGCAGATATTCTACCTGTATTTAAAAAAAGGAGATTTCTCAAATAAAGAAAACTATCGGCCAATTAGCATCTTGCCTACAATCGAAGGTCTTTGAAAGACATGTTATTGAACAGATTAACAATTGTTTTTAAGGGTCGCTTTTCAAATTGCCTTCATAAAGGTTTTTTTATGCAAATTGCACTGATAAATCTTTTGAAAAAGTGGAAATAAAACATGGATAGCAAGTGGTTAATCGGTACAGTTCTAATTGACCTATCTAAAGCATACAATAACATCCAATATAGCCTTTGCTAGCCACTAATAAACTCCCTTGTCACTAACACTTCAAAACTCCAACTGATGTTTCTTGAAGAAAATTTATCTTTTATCTTTATTTATCTGTAATAAAAATATTATTGCGAAAAACAAGGTTGAACTGTTAGGTGTAAAAATTTATAACAAAATATCTTCTTCTAATCATATTAGTATTTGTAAAAAGGCGAACCAGAAATTGTGTACCATTATTTGATTGAGAAACCTTTTATCTCAAACAAGGCTGTTCTTAAATCTTCCTCCCTTTCTTTCTACGCCCTATGGAACAAATTCATTCCAGTCTAACGGCAGTCTTATTTGGAACACACTCCCTTGAACCCTGGGTCAAACAAAATTTTTAATGTGGCCGACATTATCAAAAATAATGTTTTGTACCATTCATTCATTCTATGGTTCATAAATTTAATGCAAAATCAAAAATAATGAATGGAATTTAAATAAATTTATACGGTTATATTTGGGCCTAGTATTGAGAAATAAGAGCTTTGACAGGTGGCCATTGGTGTCAAAAAATGCTCTTTAAGGCCTTTTTATGCCATACAGAATTAAAAAAAATACATTTTTAATGTACATATCAGAGTATTTTTCAGATTCATTGCCCAAAAAAGAGAAATCTTTACAAAAATTGAAAATGGTCTTTTCTTCCTTTCTGATGCTGCACCAAAAATAAGTTTAAAAATGTCTCTTCTACTTTTTATGAACAAAACCCATTTTTTAAAAGTTTATTTACGTATGGAAGTAAATCATATCAAAATGATGATTTATCTTTAATCTAGGGATGTGGGTAGTATGATAACATTATACCATTACTATTCAACGTATTTCCAACATATATTTTTAAACGTGGAGCCAACAATTAGCTTCAAGCTATTTATTTTGAAAGGTTCCCATGGGTTTAATTCTGGTGTACTTAGAGCTCCAATTTGAGCCTACGGTAAAGAAAATCATTGGTTCTGAGGTGGGTTTGAACTCACAGCTCTAGGATCGGCAGACCGCTTAGCCAGACAACCTTACATAGTCTGTTGTTTATATAGTGGTAAAGAATGAAATGCACTCTTATTATCTATTGAAAATTGAAATAACATTCATCTTAATATGCTTGAAATTCTTCTAACATACCTGAATGGTGATATTAGAAGTGGTTGATAATGGTGGATTGCCGTCATCAGTAACTGTTATCTGAAGGATATATTTATCTTGTGTTTCATAGTCCAGTGTAGATGTTGACCAGAGAGAAAATAAGTTATTCTTACCAGAAAGTAATTTGAACGGTGCACCAAATGCATTGAAAGATGTAGCTTTTAAGTTGTCTTGTCTCACATTCTAAAAATTGGATAAGTATAACAATGAAAACAAAATCTAATGTGCTCATGGATTAAAGCAATAATAATTGTCATGGTTTGAACCCACCACCCACCGATTTTAGGGAGAGGAGGGGAGGTGCTAGAAATTGTTTCATGGTACTAAAATCCGATTGCTAGAGGTTTTTGATTTCAGAGGGGGCTAAATTTCAGGGAAGGAGGGGAACTTATTTAGGGGGTTGACTTGCTTTAAAATTTTTTTTCATGCATTTAAGAAAGAAATTTTTATTGAATAAAAATAAAAGTAGCCCCTATTTTTGATTGTTACAGAGACATATTATTTTCTATTATGATAAGACTATTTCTTATATACGCTTAAAATTTCTCAACTTGTGCAATAACTATAACCAAAGCAAGCTGCTATAAAAGCTGTGGGAAAATTCCATTATTGGTTAGTCCTTTACCCCCTCTGCAAACCATGCTTCTGGCGTTACCCATTTGATTGATTTTATTTTTATTTTGAGTTAACTGTATGTTTTCTCTACACCACAAATATTACAATTGACAAATCCTAACAAGGAGGAAACTTGTAATCTGGTTGGGAATTATATTGCTCACACCCACACTTTTTAAAAAAAAACTCGAAAAAAGAAAGTATTAATGTATCCTTTAAAAACAATTACATACTTACAAGTAAAGTAAGCTGAGACAATAGAAAGAATTAGCAAATACCTATTTATATCTCCAACAGTTCATTAAAAAAAATCGAATGCACCAAAATCAATGGAATGTGGATTGAATACTGATGTGCTTACAGTACTCTACCTTCCCCCAGCAGCTTTTTTGGGTAAATACTTTTGAGTTAACAAAGCTGTAATAATGATAACAGGTGCATGTTCATATTTTAGGGATAATTTTGGTGATATTACTACTGATTTCTCAGTTAGAAAAAAAAAATAAAAATAAATAAGCGCTAAGCAGCTACTGGACCCCTTGCTATTTGTAAATTCCGAAAAATCTGGCTCTGTCGCTATTCATCATTTATGGTCCCCTATTATATAAACCGACGCACGGTGGTTTCCAAGAAAATTAAAAAAAAGGGAAGTTTAGGCTATATTTGGGCTTATTACCTGAAACATAAATTTTTGTGAAAAATCCGGCTTTGTCACGACTCACCTTTTCTGGTCATCATGCAAAATTTCAATGAAATTTTCAAGAAGATTTCAATAATGATAAAAATGACGAGGTAAAGACGAAAAGGTAAAAAAATGAGGTAAAGGTATTTTCAACATTATACAATGTTAAATTTTTTGTTTGTTATGATCTATGTTCAGCATGCATTAGTTTTTACTATGCTTCACACAAACAGCTTACAGTAAATAAATGTATTTACTAATGTTAATAGTCTATTCTAAAATTGTTTCAAATCACGATATTAATTATAGATACAAGTGATTGATTTGGTTTTAAGAATGTAGTTACATTATTATCTGGGTCTTTAAATATTAGAGAGGCAACTATTCCAGGTTGTGTGTGTTCAAAGACTGAGTTTGATGGCAGTAACACTGGTTCATAAGGTGCCTCATTGACGTTCAAAACATATATCAAGAATTTACGTGTGATTCCCAACATGATAGAGCCAACATCAAAGCATGTAATCTGAAAAGAAAACACTATTAAAGAAAAGAAAAAAAAAAACATGCCAGTAATCAAGGTAATGTTTTTTTGTCATCTATTGGTAAAAGCAGAGGTGTAAAGTAGTTGTAGTTTGATGATTCAAATTTATGGTAAATATTCAGTTTCTGAAGACATTTATTATTGCAGCTGGAGCTGATTTAACAATTTAAAAATTATCTATAGTAAGGAAGTCTTTTTTGTTGACCTCGCAGAAAATTTGGGCAGAAATTTGTGCCAACTTTTTCATACTTTGTCTCTCCTACCCATTTCTTTATTTACAATATTTGAGCATTAGAAAAAAATTCAATCGAGACAATAGAGATGATAAACCTGTTATTAGTTAACAAATCAAAACCAAAGCAAAATTAATTTCAACACTTTCAAGAGAGAATTTTATTTAAACGTTAAACAACGAAAGAATCATAAACATTCAATTGTTTTGATATTTAATTTTGTGCTTTAAACAAAAATGGATGTTTTATAAACAGCAGGTTAAATTAAAATGTTGCATTAAGTCATTTTAAATTCAAATATATTTTTAAATAAAAAAAATATTTTTTATTTCACTAAATGTAAAACATACCATATGTTTTTTTTTTTTTTTTGTATCATCTGTTCTTCCAATAGATCAAAACCAAATCAAAATTAATTTCAATACTGTCAACAAAGAATTTGTATTAACAACTTATTGTATATTAATCATTGGCAGAGTAAGAAAATATGTTGTTTGTTGAATTCTGTTGTAGTTTTTTTCTATCAAAATTTAATAGAGTATACCATTCTAAATTTTTGCTTGCCATGCTTTCGAAAACTTTTATATATTAATTTTACATAAGTTTGATACAATAAAATTTTTAACAAAAAAATTGGAACACAGAAAATGGCAACGATCTACTTTAAGTGGTTTGTTAATAGTTGAGCGTGAAAAGGACAACCAATTTAATAATAATAAAAAAATTAACTTTGGTCATTTTAAAAATAACTATGAAAACTACTCTTGTCCTTTCATTAAACTACCCTTTTTTCTTGTTCTGGTTTGTAAATTTATATTTACGCCGCCCCGGTGCTACACAAGCCAAAAAGGTCTGGATTTAATAGAGCTAATAGATAAACACAGGATAGTAAAAATATACTAACAGAAACATCGTAGTAGGTGTCTGATTCGTAGTCCAAGACATTTGATTTGACAACCAAGTTATTTTTGTTATCCACCAGAAAAAATAAAATAATAATAATATGCAAAGAGGACTTAAAATGTAAAAAAATAAAACTAAATGATACTTTGATAGTGATTAGGTTTAAACATAAATAAATATCACTGGATACATAGTTTTATTAAAGGTCGATA
>JAUZNK010052897.1:0-15706 GCA_035046665.1 Euphysa ruthae
TCATAAATAATTCTTTCATAAATTTTGGAAAAAACGGGAAGTAGAGATATTGGGCGATAATTTGAGGTGATACAACAGTTATCTTTTTTAAAAACGGGTTTAACTTTGGCATTTTTTAAAAATAAAGTAAAGTGATTACCAGTGTAGCCCGAGCAACCACATCAAAGTTTGGCGGATTTTGAGTAAAAAAATCACAAAAAGATAAATTAAAGTAATGTAAAGCCAAGAAAAACCAAAAATTTTCTCAAGAACCAAAATTTATGTATAATACTTTCACTGTTGCCGGGTTTTCATTTGCAATTTTTATTACTTCGTATAGGGTCTTTCATTCCGTCAGTCACCATAGTTTTTCTAATGATACACTGAAAAAGATGAGTATTACATATAAAATTTTTTATATACAGTAATCTAGCAACAATTCACTGCGCATATTTGCCATTCAAAATGGTAACTTCATCGGTAAAGAGTCTATCGTATTGCTTAAACTCAATTTTTAGCTTTCGCTGGTAAATTATTCTTGTCAACAACAATACCAACATCAAAAAGTTAAAGTTTCACTTACGCATAGCTAGATTTGATTGCATTTTAAGAAGAATCGCTGGAAGCTCAAAAACAGTTCCATGGAAAGCAAGTTGACCATCTGTAGCAATGGTTACTAACTCTTGTAGGTTGTATTCATTACCAATACCTAAGTAAAAGCAACAGATAGATAAAGTCTATGCTAAACATACCATAATCTTATTAGCAAGCAATTTAAGTAAAACAGGTCCCACCACTGAAAATTAATAATGACAGTTACAAAACTAGCAAAAATAAGTAAATAAAGTCGATTAGAAAAATGGTCCAGTTATCAAAGTTAAGGATATGTCCCAGCTATCAAAGTTAAGGACATGTCCCAGCTATCAAAGTTAAGGACATGTCCCAGCTATCAAAGTTAAGGACATGTCCCAGCTATCAAAGTTGATTATGATAGATGCACAACCAATACTAAAAGTATGCAACCCATCCAGGTTTTGATTAAATCTTAACAAAGAGCGGTCACTAAATCAAATAAAGTATGAAATATGTAATAAAAAATAATACAGGTGTATAAACAGCATAACGCCATATTTCAAAAGGAGTTTGCCTATGAAGTAAGATTTTTAAGTTTAAAAATATACTTTTTATCAAGTTTGCTAAGTATGATATTTATTATTGGAAGTTTCATTTGTATTTTAGCTCAGAAAAGCTACCTCTTTATAAAAAAATAAATTATGGTACATGGGTTATACCATGCATGTATAACAATTTCAGAAATTCGACAACTTTTAATATCTTTGAAACATGGTGAAACCATGCGTGCTTCACTATCTTTTTTAAAAAGAAAACAAATAACTGAGAATTGTCGGAAAAGCTCTTGTTGCTTGAAATCACCGCTCGTTTTAGCCTGGATTGAAATTAAGTCTGGAGTTATAAGCACAAAATTATTTCATAGGAAATGTTTCTATCTTTTAATAAATTAAAATTATTTCAGGTGCATATGATAATAGTAATAGATAATAATGAAAATACTGTCTTTGATCAACTCTACTAAAATTACAAGTCATCTCAATGATCCACAAGGATTTTACACGAGCAAAAAATCTTGCAAACCAAAGAATTGAATTGAATACCAAAGAATAAAATTTCATCAAACGTAATAATAAATCGAAAAACTTGGATGGAGATATTTTGTAGGCGGCATATTAGGTATTAAACCTCTCTGAGTGTCCTCCCTTCTTAACATTTTCTAATCATTCTTTCAAAGCCCTCATCCGTTCTCTGGTAGCAGTATAAAATTGAACAGTCTGTTGCATTCAAATTGTTACGACCCGAATGAACAAAGGGTTTTAAAAATTCATTCAAAAAAAGTTGTTCAAAGTGCCTACTTACAGCTTATCTGTGCATAAGATTTTAAAAACAAGAAAATAATTTTTATCTTAAAATTAAAACTTCAGACAATGTGATCAGAGAATAAATAATATTTCCAAATGGAATAATGTAAATAACGTACCAACCGTTTGAAAAATATGATAAGCATTCAGGGGTGGTAAAGAAAAGCCAGATGAACAATTGAACAACATGTCCAGCTGTCTACCTGGCAGATAATGAAGCAAAAATCAAGAACGCTTTCAGAGGTTGCGTTCATCACAACATTTATCTTAACTTTTATCTAAGAGATCTGATATTTATTTTGAACATTTCTATACTTATTTCTATCAAACGTCAAAACATATCGATAACAAAATAAATTTAAACGTCAAAACATGTTGATCTGTAACAAAATAAGTTCAAACATATGCATCACACACTTTAGACCTTTGATCTCATTTCTTTAACTAAGCTTAATGTTTCCTCAAGTTTTTCACGCTCACAGACACTTTCTTTCTTTTTAATCTATTAGCCTTGGATATCATTAATGTAGCATCTTTACTTTTTCCTGCATTACTTAATAATTCAGCGAAATTTGTATCCAGCGAGGTACAAATCCAAACTTAACCAGAGCATTGATTTTCTGTTTTATTTCAGATATTTCACTGTCAAAAAGTTGTTTTGCCGTGTCTGCTTTCTTATAAGATGCTTTTTTCTTCTGCTACTCTAGATAACATCGATAACATCGATGTTATCTTATCTTTTTTTCTAAGCTCTTCTAACATTGCTTCCGTTGCCGAACCAAGATGATAGTCCTTCCTACTTTTCAGAGTGCAGCTTTTGCTTAGATCAACCTTTGAGAGATCTTTTCTCTGACAATCAAGGATTCTTCTTTAATAATCATTCAAATAACATTTTTCAGGCATTTTGTGAAATCTTCATATTTTTCACTTTTGAGCTTCACGAGAAACGGATGTAACAGAGATGCGAAGTACCTAAAAAAACTTAACTTAACTGGTCTCCGCTGATCGGATACGATTCACAGTATTAAAAAGAGTAATAAAAGTTTTACAATTTGGTTGTTTCCATTTATCATTTGTGAAGTTCTTTTCTTTCAAGGTGCTTTTCAAGATTTTTGTAAAATTAATTATTAACAACAGGCCCACCGATTGACACATGCATGGTTAACAGCAGGTCCATCCATTGACACATGCATGGTTAACAGCAGGTCCATCCATTGACACATGTATGATTAACAGCAGGTCCATCGATTAACACATGTATGATTAACAGCAGTGTGATAAAACTGTAGAGATTCGTGAAGATCTGTAGAAGAACCCAAAGCTTCGAAAGCTTTACCGATAACGTCTTTGTTTGTTAGTCAAAATGATGTAATAATGGAAATAATTTCACCTATGTTATTCCAGCGAATAAACAGACTGATATTTTGGAGTGAAAAGTACTTCAAGTTTATTTTGAATCCACCCTTTGTATCAAGTTTGAGGTATAAGAATTCGAACGGAGAAACCATTTCACGAAAGCGAATAAACTGTTTTGTCCAATCTGTTAGCAAAAGGTACAACAAATCATCTTCCAGGCTAACATTACAATTCTTGTAACTATGTTTTTCTTCAATAACAAAGCTTGTAACTATGTTTTTCCTCAATAACAAAGCATCTCTTTGTTATGTTGGTCTGGCTTCAGCGTTGGCCGTTGTTGCAATTTGAGGTCTTTCTGTCGATTGTTTTGTAGGCGATTATCGAACAAGGAATTTTTGGTCGTTTTCCCTCGCCTTTTGTCATCCTTTAGTATCTTCTGTTGCTTTCGAAGTGATAAATACGCACGTGGTCGATCCCTGGTAAAAATCTTCTGGATTTTTCACCAACGATGCGCTGACTGTTTTTGTATAAGGTTCTCCTTTATGTAGTCCTTGGACTGTAATATAAGCAATGTTTGGTTTTGATATTCCAAACTATTTAAAACGAACTGAAACATCGTAGTGAAACATCGTAGTGAAACATCGTAGTGAATTACTATACATTTTAAATATGTGTAGTACAACTCAACTATGTCACAATAACTATTATGCAAGCTTCTCAACCTAGATGAGGAGTATAGAGTTCTTATCTTAAGGGGTCTATATTTTGATTATATAGAAAATTGCAGAATCAGAAATTAAAACTAGCTAGAATGATCAAAATCTTTAGCAACAGATCACCATTCTTTTATTACCTTATCTCCCTGGTGAACTGCTTTCATGTTTCTGGCGATATTAACAAATGAGGAAAAATGAGTACAAACTGGCTGACATTATTTTAGTTAAAACCAACGACAATTCTTTAACTTTGAGCAAAATAGTAAGGGAGTGTAACGTTTTAGCGTCGAACGCATGATTTGACAAAACGAATTGAAAATATTAACCCCACAGAACGATGCAAGTATTCAAAATAACTAAACTTGCCACTTTACTTAAGCTTTCCTCAACACTCTTAAGTAAAGATTTGAAGTAGCAATTAAACTGATTATACATTACATTTATAACACAGGAATAAGAATTTTTTAAATGGAAATGATAAAAGCGAAATCTGCGAGTAAAGCGCACAAAGAAAAATTTTTCATGATTTTTGACTTTGGCAGGAAAATCTGAATTTTCTACCGAGGCATGAATGTTGAATTCCGTCATGTATGACGGAATGCGGCATTCTTTGATATTTACGAGAGGTGAACTTCCAGAGGTTTTATACTTCCATGGTTAGACATAAATAAACATCTAGCGTTAAATAAGAGGTTTAACATCATGCACAACCTAAAACACATGCAAAAAAAAAAAAAAAAAAAAAAAAAAAAATTCAATAATTTAGGCTCTACAGACATGTCAAAACATTAATCACTGGTTAAAATTATGAAATAAAAATTTTTTAAATTAAAGGCAATGGCTGCTTACAGGAAAAAAAAATATTTTAAGTAACAAGCTGCAAAAAGACAAGTCCCTACACTGGAAGTTTTTGATAATGGCTTAAATAATGCAACTAAAACTTTGCTGTACCACGTGGTTTGCTGTACCACATACTTTTCTGTACCACATGGTTTGCTGTACCACATGGTTTCTCCACATAAAAGCCTAAAAATGAGGTTGATTGGAGATCAAATTATAGCTTTACTTCAAACTTTGGAGCGATTGAATTTTTAGGTAAAATTTATTTTTTGATAGCAATAAATTAAGCTTAGATCAGCTGAAAAAAATTTTTTTTTCCATTCTTCGCAAATCAGGACAAGGACAAAGCGTGTCTTGTCATCAGTGGCGTTCTCTTCTTTTTTTCGAATAATAATAATAAAAAAAAAAAAAAAAAAAAAAAAAAAAAAAAAAAAAAAAACGTTTATTGCCACCTTCACCAATCATATATAATGTGTAATGAAAATGAGATAGTATTGCATTATTTTTCCAAAAATTGATAAAAAACAATTTTTTTCCTTACTCGCTTCTTTCTATGTATTTATATTTATTCTCTACATTTCATGAGATTTAAAGAGGCAAGCTTTATTTAATTTTCAGTTTATATTTTCATTAAATTAATATTTCATTTGGGACAAAAAAGTATTTAGAAGAAGCTAAACTAGATTTAGAAAAAAAGATGATTTTTTTTTAACAACAAGGAAGGTGTTTAAATGTATTGAATTTGGTATACTTCATTATGAAAAACAGACCTATAGTTACTAAAGTTACAGTAGAGCGTTTTAGAAGTTCTGCTGGCCCTGCAACGTCATCGGTAGACGGGCTCCTGGACACCAAAATTATCATGGTTCTCCTTGTAGTAGTAGACATCTGTATTTTATGCAACATTTGATCACTAAACTCTGTTAAAATTTGACCGACATTCGGAGCTCCACCATAGATGACTTGCAGCTGTAAAAGAAAAAAAAAAAGATATCCATATAAACTAAAGCTTCTTAACCTCTCCTATATTCTACTTAGGCTGATTAGAGTAATGACTCATGCGGCCAAGTTTCAACATGAACCGTTTTTTTAAAAAAAATATTAGTCGTAAATTTACTCCGCGAATATATAAAATATAACAATGTTAGTTCAGAAAAAATATACTGAGTTAAAATCATATAAACGGAATATAGCATCATTGATGTTTTTTTGTTTATTTTTTGTGTACTCGCGTAAAGTCACTCAGATCTGCAAAAACGGAATGTCAAAGAATAGGGTTATTCTTACTTTATAATACTAAATATATGAGAACATACAATAGCTACTGTCCGCACTGCTGGGATGGAGGTAACCTATGCCTTCAAATTGAATTATTGTTACTTCAAAAGAGTCACTTTGATCTACCGACAGGTAGATCAAAGAATTCAGAAAATCTATGCTACATAACTCCAGATATTGAGAGCAGCATAGGAGTTAAGTAGGTTACTGCAGCAGTTAAAAAAGAAAAAGCTGGACATTAAAAAATCCTCTGACATCATTAACAGAGTAAAATTCCTCTCAGGAAAATTGTCAACAGGCTCTGAACAAGCTGTTAAGGGGCCTCATAAGATAAAATTGTCTACAGAGGTAGAGAAAGCACCTGAGTTCGTTTTTGACTTTTAAATTTTTGACCAATTGAAAAGCCTTAAAAAAGAATAGCACCTACGTGCTATTTGCAAGTCACAAAACAAAAAAAAAAAAAAAATAAATAAAAAAAATGAACTTACAGTTGTACTCAATGAGTACACAGTTAGTACAAATTTAGAATGCCATGAAACCACAATACGCAAAGTTAAGGAATGAAGATAACGTAATCTCAGATTAAGCGGATGATTTACTTACCATATAATAACAAGGACTTATGGTACGATATTATAGATAAAATACTAGATTTATTCAATTCCACTGATCTCATAGAGAAAAATCCTTAATGAACCCACAAAATTTATTTCTTGGATTTTTTATATACAATATTGGTCTCACAACTGACAAAAAGAAAAATAACACTATATTGTGATCCTAACACCCAACTCTTAGAATATTATGACATCAGATGAGTTATTAGGGGGGCTATAGAGCAAAAAATAGACGGCATATTCCGACAAAACTTGTCAAAAATATAAGAAATAAAATTTGTTCAGATTGCAGATTTAAGTAATGATAACTCTGATGTAATGTTTTTATTAAACATGACAGGTATTGAAATTTGGAATTGGATTATTGGAATTTTCACCTGGACATAACGTTAGCGCTGACCATGAGTTTAGACAGTTTTAAACAAGAACTGAGAGGATGAAGAATTGGAGTCAATTATGTAATCATTATATCAAAGTCTCAAATGTCGGTTTATTGACACCGGCATTAAAAAAGTTAGATAACATCATTATGATCGTTATAGTCACTGTCATCGTTGTCGCCGCCAATGCCGCCGTCGTCGTCATCATCATCATCTACCGATCATCATCATCATTATAATCATCTACCGATCATCATCATCATCGTCATCATCTACCAATCATCATCATCATCGTCATCTAACGATCTTCATCATCATCTACCGATCTTCATCATCATCATCGTCATCTACCGATCATCATCATCGTCATCATCTACCGATCATCGTCATCGTCGTCATCATCACCATTATTAACCATTCATGCTAAATTCTTCAATGAGTGAATCATGGACCAAGACAAAACTTCTGTCACAGGTGTACATAGACTTCACTTTTTTAACTAGCCACTTTTAAATCAAACATTGAGTCTTTAATGTGATAATACGCTAAGCTCTTATTTCTCAACAAAGCGTGATATTTATAATATTTATAATATTTATGGATTAGAGAAAGAAATATAAATTTGAATTTAATTAAATTTAATGAATTTAATTCACAGAGATGAAGAAAATTAATATTAACACTAACAATAGCAAGAATATTAATGGTATTAATAACACATAATTAGTCAAATCGGTTAAATTTCAACAACTCTTTTAAGGAAAAATTTTAACTCTTACTATAAAAACTTTCCAAATTTTAAAATATTACTTAAATTGAACGATACCTTATCCAATGATCTTCGTATATGCCCATCACTTTCAAACGTACGACTGTTGAATGTTGGTTCAGCCTGTGCACCAAATGCTATTACTGTAAAAATCGATTCTTCTCTGTTAAAAAGCTTTATAATATTGTATAAGAACCTCTTAATGACGTTTATGTTATCGTGCTTTGAAACGTCCACAAGAATAACAACATTTGCACCTAATAAACCTAAAATTAACAAAATTGACATTTAATTTAAATTATATATGATTAATTTCTTTTTTATTTTGCTATTTCTCAAATCTTGAAGTTGTTATATTTTCTGTAGAACTAGTCCAGCAGTTTTGATTGATGTACGTTTAGATGGTTTTATTGGCGCATATTTTCAGAGGTTTTGCAAATAAATTATTTTGTGAATGTTGTTTCCCAGAGGAAGGCGTTGTATTTATTAAAACCACACAAATTTTTTTCAATTTAGAGTAAACATACCGTTGTATTTCAGTTCAGGTGCCAAATAATACCAGTTCCACTTTAGTCGTAAATCTACTATCAAAGGTTTCTGTAATGGCTTCCTATTACCTAACAATAAATAAAATTACCATTAAAACCAAGCAAAGCCCAAGAAATATGATATCAGCCCGAAACAAAAAACTGAGAAGATGCCATTTATGGCAATTTAACAGATTAGCATTTGTAAGAGTAACATTCACAGCTATTGGCATCAAAGGCAAATGGTAATGATAAGGCATTGACTACATAAAAGGTTGACGCTACTCACAGTTCAGTTTAGCAATAACAGGATCCAAGCCAATATCTTCTGAGTCTAAAAACCTAGCGTCTTTCTTTGCATAAGGATTTATGCCAAGAACTAAAAATGAGATAAAAAATAAAAGAATATAAATATATAAAGGTTTGCAATAGCACGGCAAGTTTGTTGGCAAGCCAAAGTTAACAATGGTATATTAATAGAAGGGAACTGCAACAGAATTCAACAAACAAATTTTTACATGCTACCAGTGATTAATATAATAATAGAGCTGTAAATAGAAACACTCTCTGGCGACAGTAATAAATTTTGATTTGGTTTTGATTTGATAATTATTGCCTCAATTGAGTTATTCTCTAAAGATTTTATGGTGCAGAAAGATTTTCTGGTGAAGAAAGATTTTTTGTTGAAGAAAGATTTTCTGTTGAAGATTTTTTAAGGAAAATTCAGAAGTAAAACTTTGAAAAAAACTGTGCACTCCAGACTATTCCATCCGATGAAAGCTTCAAAATGGTCAATGAAGTAAAATTATTAATAATTTTAAATAAAAAATTTCCTAAAATAAAAGTATGCCATTATATAAACATACTTTCTAGCACCAAAGATGTTTTATAAAATCTGTTCATACAAGATTTTTGTGATAAAAATGCAAAAAACTGGGATACAACCAGTTAGGACTGAGGTCTTATGACATGTGCATAAAAAATGATTAAACATTCCATTTTGCTATTGAAATTTTGATTTTTGATTTATTTGATTGCAAAATGGAGATTTCAATTTTGAATCACTAGTCTTTTAAAGACATTTTAATCTTATAAATTCAAAGAACGTTTGAAATAGTTTGGTATTTCTGAATTTTTCGAAACCTCAGATTCTTCAAAGCTGTTAAAATTGAAGTTTGCCTACTTCCAGCAACCAATTTTTAGGTTAGCTTTTAGAAATTTAAATTCAGAGGTTTAAAAAAAAAATTTCTTGTCCATTTTAAAAAGCCGTTAAATACTTTTTAATCAGTAGCAAATGAGGCTTAAGTCTAATGTGTTAACTACCCATGTAACTACCCATGTAACTGCCCATGTAACTGCCCATGTGACTACCCATGTGACTACACATGTAACTACCAATGTAACTACCAATGTAACTAACAATGCTAGTCAAATAAAACTAAGCAACTACCTTTAACAAGTGTGTTCTGTATTTTAACTAAGTCATACAGAAGTTCATTCCAACTCACAGAGAGATAATATCTGAAAAAAATCGTTAGTGAAAATATTTAAAAGAGAAAAACTTCAGTAACTGATAACTCTTGCGTATGAAACAAACAAGCAAACAAACAAACAAGGTAAATGGTTGGAAAGAAATCAATTTCATCAATTTTTCAAAAAATTAGTTCATATTTGGGAACACAAAACCTCGTGAAAATATTTTTACTAAATTATTAGTTTATCCTTCACGAGAGAGATTCTTATTAAAAACGAAAGACTTGTACCACCTTCTAAATTCACTTGCGAAATACATTCACACGTGAAATACATTCACACGTGAAATACATTCACACGTGAAATACATTCACACGTGAAATACATTCACACGTGAAATACATTCACACGTGAAATAATTATAAATTAACTTAAAAACTTCACTTAAATCCATAAAAAAAAATTTCAAGACAAGAAATTCTAGTCAAAAATCTGCTATTCTTTCATGTGCTCAAAGCATGTAGACCAAAAAAGATTATAACACTTTTGGTGCACAGAGTATAAATGCCAAAAGATACAGAAATTTTAGAAGCATAGGGCATCAAGGTTCCACCTTAAATGTTCTATGATAAGCTATAATTTGAGGCAAGCAATGAGAAGTTTAATCTCAGCATTAAAACAAAAATAAAGTGATTTTTTTTGATTCTTGACATTAAGCTTAATAAATTGATGCAAAATATAATGAGCAGATTAGAGTAAAATCAAAAAATGTAGGTATTGGATTTTTTTCTCATTTACCGACAAATCGGTTTAAAATTTAGGTAAAACTAACGAGCAGACCTCAAGAAAACTTCAACATGTAAGTTACCATTGCAAATCAATATTATGTCAGTGTAAAGATTTTTGTTAGAGTTACAATTTTCCAGAAAATAAGAAATTAGAAAATTTGTCTAATCCTAGATAGCTAATAGCAGCAGGTAAATTTAGAAATTTTTTTGTCTGCTTCGATTACCAAAACATACGACTTTTCACGTCGTCTTTTGCAATCAAGCTTTTATAGCCCCGAATGTCTTTGTTGGTAACACGTTTGACTCCCAACCGCAACGGTTCAATAGCGTGTAATGCCCACTTACGAGAAGCATTTCCGTGCAGTAAGTTATAAGGTAACAAAGTTTGTGAGCTTAAAAAATGTATGAGTAACCTGCACAACAATAAAAGCAGATGTAAATAAGTAACAAACCAAGGATATAGAATTTATACATAAAACTAATTTTAAAATATAATTTGTAATTAATTTTACGAAACATTTCAAATAAGCAAGAGGAAAAAACAGATCATTAAACTTGTGCAAACAGGTATTAAAAAAACTCCTTTTCAGCGTTTTATCAAGAAACAAATGATTTCACTTGGCTTTTAATTTTAGCTCTAGTAAACTAATAATCAATTGCAAAAATCCCTCAGGGTGATGAGGAAATCTTTCCTTATACTTAAATTAATTTTTAAATTTATACTTAAATTAATTTTTAAATTTATACTTAAATTTAATTCAATTAAATTTTTATTTTTATTATTTTATTAAATTTTTCAAAGCGAAACTATTATTTTCATGTCACCATATATTGTATCACTTGTATTTAGTCTTGCAAGACATCGGTAAGTAGCAAAATTAATGCAACAAAGAACATTATTATATTTTTTTCAATTTTAACTACCATAAACATTGGTTCAGGAATTTTTCACACAGGTATTAACCAAAAATAGTGATATTATTTCATTAGTAAGTACCGCGTTTTACCTTTTGGCTGCCGTACATGAGTGTTAATAGCTAAGCAAAAACTTACCTTGATGTAATCTTCATTTCGTTTTTTGTCATTTTCTTTCCAAAGCCTAAAGTAAATATTGACACACCTTGTTCAGACAATGACTTTGCTGCGGGAATAACATCATCGTCTGAATCTCCTAGCGTTATAACAAACAATATTTTTGTCCCGTTAGCAGCAGAAAATATGTCAAGAAATTGCAAGAGAGCACTACCAGTGCGTCGACCCATTCCACCCTGATAAGCAATGGACGAACATACAGCTTGCAAAGCATGTTTGTCAGAGTATTGTCTAAAAGCAATTAAATGTTTGAAAATGTTTGACCATACTTAGCTCACCTAAAGAAAAACGAAAATTAACTAATGTATGTTTAAAAAGATACATTCTTGAATCCAAAATTTAATCAAAAATATTTTTTCCTTTCTATGAAGAACTCAAAACTCAAAATTTATAGAATTTATTTCTAGCCGCAGATATTTAAATTCATTAGCCTGCTTCAGCCATTGTCTAAAGCTAAGAATTAGTGGCACAAATACGTTCTTATGCAGCTGAAATGAACTTAACACTGCTGTGGTTCAAGCAAGAGAATGGATGATAAGCATGAAAACCTATCATCTTTAAACACTGGGATATAAATATTAACAGAATGAAATGTTTAATAAATCTTAAATATTTCGCACGAAAGAAACTCATTAAATTTTTCCATGTTTATATAAACACACAAAAATAACTATTAGCCAAACTGTTTTTTGTACCTGAGCAGTGCCAAGGTTTTATCGGTTGTGCCGCCATAAGTGATAAATGAAGCAGTAGATTTATAAGCAAACAGCATTTGAATGTTGAAGACAAATTTTTGAAGGATGTCAAAATGCTGATCACCAGAGTCGTTGATAAGAAACGCAACATTTGCAATATGAATACCTAATAAGTAAGATATAGCCCATGACATAACAATGATATAAGTATATAAAAGTCGTAAAAATAGTAATTCTGAATTACTTGTATTTATAAAGTATCGAAAATCGAAACCAGCAGTTCAACTTTTTTTTTGTCTTTTTCATATCTTACTCTGTTCCCTCTAATTATTCCATGGAGAGAATAAAAAAAAAAAAAAATCAGTTTCTTTAGCAAACATTATTCCATGAGATAATTTGAAGAGGGGGACTTGCGAGACTATGCAGACGTTGCTCGTTATTAAGCGTACAGTAACCTATTAGACCCTTATAGATAATTCTTCTTGTTTTGAATGAAGTGAAACAATAAAAATTTGGATTTACAAGGTTACAAACATTTGTTCTTCTTGTTATCAAGGAGAGCTATCCTTCAAAATAGGAGCTTATTTATAAGCACAAAAAATAAACTAATCTTAAATCCTTTTTTAGATTGTCTAATTGATCTTCAGCTTAAAAAATAAACTTTAAAAATAACACAATCTTAAAATGTTATATATTTTGCATGCTTCATCATCAGAATTGATATAAAAAATTACAAAAAGCTAGTTTTCTTAATAAATCTTAAATAAACAGAAAATTACTGAAATATAATTGCATTCTATAGTCATATATTAAAATAATATATTAAAAAGATATAAAAATACTAAAAGTTTTTTAAAGTAGCAAAAAAAGTAATAAAAATAATGATAATAACAATACAAATTTATAATTACTGCAAGATGAAGAGATCTTTTTATTGAGAGAAGATTTTTCCCAACCTATATATTGCCCACCTTAACTTTTAATGATGTTCAGTAAGGGCCGGATCTAAAACAAAGAAAAGTCTCAAAAGTTTGATAAGTTTAAAAACATGCCGGTTTTGTGCTCAACTAAATTTAATTTTATTCTGGAGATAAAACGCCCATAAGTTTCTCCAACTCACGCCACAATTGAATCTATTTATGCCATCAGACTTTGGAACATTTTAATTAGGGGAACGTTTAGGCTGAAAAAAGACCTAATTTTTTTTACTAACAAATATATAGTAAATTATTTACTTAATTTGCTTACTTTGATTTTGATCGCACAAGATTGAAAGCCAATGAGTAGAGATTTAAAATAAGTTTTCGATGACTCATCAGTTTGTTGCTTTGTGCTAGTTTTGGAATTTTTGTCAACGAAGTAATTAAACAAAAAAAAAACTGGCAAAACCGCCATAAAAATTTGTAGTTATGTATAGTCTAGTATAGTATAGTATAGGCTACTCTTATCCTAGAAAATTATACTTAAAAAACCTCTAGACATAAATAAATATTTAAGGTGAAGAAAAAATGACGTCTTTAGACATATCAAATCATTTTTGCAAAAGCGCTTACTGATAAACCTATGTATAGGTTAAGAGAAACCTTCTTTCAACAAGTAGGTCTTTCATTTTAAAGTAATTAAGTAATATATATTTTCATTTGAATCATATTTCATACGATTAGATGTTTGAAGGAAGATCAGGACTTTCTTATTCTTTTTTAATGACGTTCCTAAAAACTTTGATAAATTTCGATATATTAACTTTTCTCATACCCACCCTGGTTGCTAATGGCAATGGAAGGGCTGGTATTAAAAAGGAAAACACAATTTTTTTTTCTTCAAATGACAAAAGTAACAAACAAAAAAAAATAGCTAAATATTTTCTCGTGTTATCAAATCATTTTTAAGAAAGACCAAGTCAACCAGGTGGTCAATATATTAATGTTTTTGACTTACTTGAATATGATACAGGTGTGTCAAATGTACTCCACTGCCATGTTTGGATGACATCCTTCAGAGTAACATATTTTAAGTTATGTATTTGTGGGTTTGTACCAACAAAACCAACTGAAAAATCAAAGAACAAAAATAAATGCTTCGAGTTGGAACCATCTGATAAACTGTAGATATTATAATAGTAATAGATATATAATATATTAATAAAAAAAAACTGAAAACAAGTCAGATTAAGAGTGAAATTTATTTGTTAAATATGTTAAAATTTCTACTCTACTTGAAAATAATGTAAATGTATATTGCTTCCGCGTTAACTTTGTCCAATTACTAACCTATTTAAAAGTCTGCTAAACGTACACAATTTTGAAAACAATTAGATCTGGATACTCAAAATCTAAATACTTTAACAATATTATAAATAATAAATCTAGTATGATTTTACTTCAAATTACGAAACATAGCATAAATCATAACAAAATATTTTCTGATAAGAATTTATTTGATTGCAGGAAATTCAGCTAACAAAAACTTTTGGTTCACCAGGCCCAAGACTTAATAATATTTCCTAAAACAATTTTTATGCAAAAATGTTTGACTCGTCATAAACTAAGACTTGTAAGGGCTGCAAAGGTCAAACCCTTTTCCCCAATTTCTCAATCATTGGTTCCCCTAAATTTAATAGTTGAGTTTAAATACTTAATTATTAATTTATACCTTATCAGTTATCAGAGTATCTATAAATATACTTGATATTTACCTGTAAATACTGTGTATATTTGTGTACATTCGATCAATTTTTGATCTCAATAGACGTCAATTTAAAAACATAGTTTTATTATTTTATAAATTTACATTTTAATATTCATAAATTCTTTTTCAACAATATCAATATTTTGTCATGCATGAGTTCCGCCTCTTTCGTCTCTTCTCCTAGTTATTCTAGTTATTATTCAGAACTATTATCTTACTTGTTTATTATTTGTGTGTGCATTTTTTTAAGTCCCTGAGTAGATTTTTCAGTTACTTGGTATGGAAATGTGTTAAATGTTATTTTTATTTTTATAATTTAGTAAAGTCAATTAACTTTATTTATTTTGGTGACACTACTTTGTTCAGTCATAGGCTATCGAGTGTCTCCAACCAATATTAATGGCAAATAAATGATCTTGATTAATTGATTGATTATTTACATACGTGATTTTGTAGTTATGTATGTATATATGGATGTATGCATGTATGCATATACATATGTATATACATATGTATGTGAATGTATGTACATACATATGTATGTGAATGTATGTATGTATGTGTGTGTGTGTGT
>JAUZNK010052908.1:0-15706 GCA_035046665.1 Euphysa ruthae
CTGTTCTATAGGTATTTCCACCCAAACCTAATGCTAACACTAATGCGCGGGCTAACGGTAACTTTTCATATGAGTTACATGAGTTTGCACCTATCAAATCAGTTCAATACACCGTTTCAACGGTTTTTCATTAGGCATTAACGTGCTCGCATCCTTTTTGCGCGAAAAATTAATCTACTCGCAAGTTTAGATAGCTAACCAAAATAAAAAATCTCTGGTTACAAAAGACCAGAATATTCTAAATTTGATGGAAGGTACGAAATACCCATTTTTTCAACACCTACTCAGCAAATAACTAATCACAGAGTAAAAATGCAAAAAAGAAAGGAAAATTTGATAAACCTAGAGATAAAAGAGCTGTTGAAAAGGGCGCTATCTAAATTGCACCTTAAAATGGGCAATTCCTTTGCAACATAGTAGCAAAAAATATGGTGGGGGAAACGGTCATAATTCTAAAAAATTTAAACCATTACATTCCCTATGAACACTTCAAAATGGAAAGTTTTCACTCCCTAAAGGAAGCCAAGGGGTTACATCTGCAATCTGCATTTGAAGGACGCTTATTTTTGCGTTACACTAAATTTGAAGTCCAGAAAATTTTAAGGGTCTGGGAATTTATATGAGCCAATGCTTTGGGCTTGCACCTGTCCTCAGGAGTTTCACAAAAGTAATGAAAGTTCCGATCTCCATAAGTCAGATAAATAGCACAATAACTGTTATTTGGACAATATGTTAATTTTGTGAAGTCCCTAGTAAGAGGTACTCATGGGGAGAGATACTTTAATTCACCTTCTACAAAATCTAAGCTTCATTATTAACCAAAAGAAGTCCTTAATGACACCTTCTCAATCAACAGAGTTTCTAGGAATGATCATCAGTTCAAAGGAAATGACAATATGCCTCCAACAAAAAATGACGAAAAATATTACAGAAAAATACAAAAAACCTCTTCTCAAAAAAAAAGTGAAGATATCTATTTTTAGAGTTAGCAAAAGTAATCGGACATCTAAAGTCAACGATTCAAGCAACTCTATCAGACAAACTAACTTGTCGCTTCCTTAAAATCAGCAAATACAGCCCTAAAAAATCCTACTAGGACAAAATTAGTTTGAACCAAATGTGTCAAAAAGAACTGTTGTTGGGTAAAAAATTTAATTATCTCAAATGGTCGTTTGTTGATAGTGGAGCTTCTCCGACTAATAATTCAAATAGATGCCACAAAAACGGAACGGGGCATTTTACAATGGTGTAAGAAGGGGGAGAGTGTGGAATGCCGTATAGATATGACACCACATAAATATTCTGGAGCTAATAGCAGCGAAGTTTGCCTTACAAAAATTTAAAAGGGAAAATGCTATTACTTAAATTCATTTCCAAATAGACAACCTTGTGGCCTTAAAATACCTGTTCGAAATAATGGTGGGAGTGGGGGGCAAAGAATTTAACTTTATTGAGCATATCAAGGGAGGGATAGGCGATAACTTTGCTTTAAAGAATACCAATAACAGGGGAATATCTTCCATGATATCAAAATATTTTACCCGAAAAGTAATCTCGCAAAAAAGTAGATTCGTCAGAATGGAAACTCCTTCCATTAGTGTTTCAAAAAGTGTGTGCAAGATTTGGGAGGCCACAAATAGATCTTTTTACATCAAGGGTGTTTTACCAGTTAAAAGATTTTGTGCCATGGAGACCAGAACCAAACAGTATCAGTAAAGATGCGATAACAAAGAACTGAAAGGGCAAGTTCATGTATTCCCCATTCACCATTATCCCCCGGTCCTAGAAAAAATATTAAATGGCAAGGCAGAACAGTTGATATTAATTACTACCGCATGACCTAGTTAACCTTGGTACCTCAAGGTTTTGCAACTGTCAAAAATGACACCCAGTTCTAAACTTGTAATGAATCTAAAACAAGAACACCCGTTAATCCTAAACAAGATACTTACATTAGCGGCTTGGATGGTTTCAGGGGTTTATTATTAACAAACGGAATTTACGAAAGGGCTGCCGATCTTATTGGAAAATCTAGAAGGAAAGGTTCTCAATCAAGTTATGAGTCAGTCTGGAAAAAGTTGGTCTGGCTTTTGTCATAAACAACAAATTGATCCATTTAAATGCAATATAATTACAGTAATGGATTATTTAAGTTACCTGTTTGAACAGGGATATGAATGTAGGACAATCGGTGTCAGTCGTTCCGGAATTTCAGCCTACCAAGATGAATTAAACGAAGAAAAGATTGGTAAAAACCAACTGATAGGCTCCCTTATGTTAGGAAAATTTAATTATAGACCACCCAAACCAATATAGAGTTCTGTATAGGATGTGCAAGTGGCTTTTGATTTTATAAAAACATAGTTGGGAGAGTCAAGTAGTATTTCTAATAAAAACTTGACATTGAAATTGACCATGTTAATGGCTCTAACTTCTTGTTCAAGGGTATCAGCCCTTAATCACCTAAGTGTCAAATTTATTACTTTCCAGGATAACTGTGTGCTTTTAACTTTGAAAAGTTATATAAAGGTTGGGGAAAGGTAAAACCAGCTCAACACCTGAGTTTTTATAATTATAATAAAAATTCTGAATTATGTCTAATTTCAGCTTTAAAAAACTCTCTAGAAACAAGCAGAGATTGCAGAATTAAATAGATATGCTTTAAACAAAGATTACCCCGTAATGTAGCCTCAAATTTATAAATAAAATAGAAGAGAAGATATAATACTGTATTGTCTCGATTTCCCAAGCTTAGACCGCTGTCCTTCTTATCTTGTATTATATATAGGATAATTAATGTTAGAATTTATAGGGAATTCAAATAGCAGTAGCCAGTAAGAAGACATGTGTAGATTGCGTCGTTTTATTCTGCACAACACTATCTTCTGTAATTGTACCCGTTATCTAAAACAAACCAATTAAGAATTTGACTAATTTTTTTTTCATTTTTTATGTTGTATTCATAGATAAAGATAAGGGAGGGTGGGTTTCGCCTCGTGCGCTTTTGTAATTTGATAATTCTTTGGTAAGCTGTTACTGAATTATCAATTTTTAAAAGTTCCTCAAAAGTTAATGTATAGTTGTCATTATAAACTGTTCTTAAAGCTTTTCCATGAAGCCTATTTATCTTGTTATTAAATCTTCTTTAACGAAACATCCAAACAAGGGAGTAATAGCTAAACTGTGATTTAATGAAGGCTTTAAAAATTAGATTCATTTTTTTAAATGGAATGTACTTGCTAATTCTTCCTAATGCACACAATTATCTCCCTATTTTCATACATATATCTGAGAGATGTTTATCAAAAACAGATCTCTAACTATATTTGTTCTTAGAAATTTTTCTCTTTGACTTTCATAAATATGCGACTTAAAGTGATGTTGGAATTTATACCCGGCTAATAAGAAATGATAGTTATCCTTATTTCATACAGTTATCGTTGAACAACAAACTCATGTTCTAAATGTCAAATTTTAAATCCTGATCACATATGTACAATGTGTTGTCATCAGCAAAATTACAAATGTCTGACTTCGCAATAACAAAAAACAAATCATTTAAATAAATATGAAATAGTAAGGTCCTAATATTGATCCTTGTGGAACATCAAAGATCAATTCAATTCAAGATCTTAATTCATTATTTATTTTCGTAAGCTGCCATCTATTTCTTAAGTAATTTAATTCCGAGGCAGATTTATTTATACTGTAAGCTTGTAACATTGCATTTAATCGTCGCTATCAAAGCATGTTGAGAATTTTAACCGTTTCTATATCCACATAAATAAGAGAATTTCTTAAAAAAAGGTCCTATTTTTTTTGTATCAGCTTTTCAAAAATTTATGGTATCACAGGAAGCACGCTTATAGGTCTATAATTTTTTACTGAGGTCGAATCTTTTTTTTTTTAAACTTTATATCTACAAGTTATATCTACAAGTTTTAGTTTTTCAGGAAAAAAAAAAATCAAAAAAAAAAAAAACATTTCAATTTAAAACGAAATTTGTTTAAAGACAGGAAACTAAATACTATTTTGATTTGGTTTTGATTTCGTAATTGTTTCGATTGAATTATTTTCTACTGTTCAAATATTATTGATAAAGAAATGGGAAGCCGAGACAAAATATGAAAAAATATTTAGGCACGAATTTAGCCGTGAAATTTCAGAATTTTCGAATTTTGGCACGAATTTCGGCTCAAAAATTTGCTGAGTCAAAAAAAAATCTTTCTTTGTTATAAAGAATTTTTCACGTTTTTGCCAAATAAGCACGGCTACAAGGCTCGCTTTTTTGCTTTTTCAAAAAACACGCTTTGAGAAAAACGAGTTCCAAAATTTTAAGTTTTAAAGTAGAATTATTTTAAAAATAATTCTAAATTAAATAAAAATAATTTTAAAGTAGAAATATTGTTAAAAAGATAAAAGTTTCCAGCCTCTTCACCTTCGAGTTCTCTATTTGTGTTAATATAACCCGCTGTTATGCCTCTTCAGGTTTTTCTTTTTAATTTTTCAGCAACCCAGGCCTGCTGGTATTTTTTATTGGCGAAATGCAATACTGTTGTCAGAAAATTTATTTCTATTTAGCTACAATTTTATTACATGTTAATCACTGGTAATGTAAAAAAATTTGTTGTTTGCTGAATGTTGTTTTCTTCTATCATCAATTACCATATACCATTTTTAATTTTGGTTTGCCAACAAGTTTGCCATGCTTTCGCAAATCTTTATATATTGATTTAACTTTTGGTACACGAAGCATACATTCAGCTCAGATAGCAAAATCAAATCAAAGAGCAAATACATTTCCTAGCGTTATCAAGAAAAATAAATATAGAACTTAAATCTTTAATCAAGAAACATTTTGATACTTATCGTTTATTATTCAGAGAATTTTTCAGGAAAATTGAAGCAAATATTTAATTAATGATTAAATATTAACTATTATTAAATATAATAAATATTTAATAAATATTTAATAAATATTTAATTTAAAAAATCTATAAAATACTTTGGAAAATTCTACTAATACGTCATATGCTTGAATTCCTAAGAAAAAAGAAATGAAGACAGTGAAACTTAATAAAATTTACATTTGCTGTAATGACCAATGTTTGTTTTTTCTGTTTCTACTGTTTTAACCACTGCTCCTATAGATCTTCTGATGACTTGATGTGCTATAGAATTAAGAGATTGCTGAACCAGAACCTACGGTCAATATTTCTGCATTGCACTAAACCACGAACATATACCAATATTTTTTGTCAAAGTATTTCACAGCAATGAATTCTTGATTTTTTATTATTGGACGTAAATAAATTTCCTGCTGTGTTCATACATATTTATACATTTTCGACGTGGTGTTAATTTTTTGCCGTGTTTGTTGTGATGCTATATTTTATTATTATTTTTTCTTTCTTTTGCTTGATTTATAATGTAGATAAGAGAGGTATATTTTCCAAAATTAATCAAATAAAAAATACACAGTAGATTTTCATAACTATAAAAAATTAGGATAATTGTTTAAAAGTTAACATTAGGCTAATTAGGAAGGAGCTGACCTATGTTAAATCTGTTAATTATCTGTGTTAATAAATAATTCTTTTAAATTTATTTCCATTAGATCGAAAATATTTTTTTAATTAAGAGAGTTTTTATATTCTAACTTAAAATTGTTAATAATTTCAGTGACAGGTTTATTCCATTCAGTGACGCAATAAAATATGAAGTTTTATTGCGTTTCCACCATATTTCATACTTTTAAATTTCGGCAGGATTAGTTTATTGGCTTCACTAGTCTTTCATTCAAATTCATAGACTAAACGACAAAGAATGAATACTAACAATGTATTTGAAACGCGTACAAGATCGATGAACAAAGGACTTTTTAAACTACGAAAACTCAAAGAAACGTCAGTAGTACGAAACGGCATGAAGTTAATGATTCTTAATGTAGTTGAAGTTGAGGCGATAAAATTTTATTTAAATATCGACTGTCATTTTGACTCCAAATCAGACAACAGTAACTTGTATGAGGTAAGAATAAAGCAAAATAAAGTGAACGGATAGTCTTACTCTTAACGTAATGACGTATTTTTGAAAGCATATTGTTTGATCTGTTTAGTACTTAATAAATTTATCGGTATGTAATTTCCTTAACAAGTGTTCATCAATCAAAACTCCAAGATATTTTATACTATTTGAAGGATATAATTTTTTGCCATTTAACTCAACCTTCAGAGCTGCAGAATCTACTAGTTTACTAGGTTTACGAAAAACTACGAATTCGGTTTTGCTTATATTCAAAGCAAAAACTCCGGGTGGCGTTAAGCTAATTAGTCATACCCTTAAAATCATGATTTATCGTTTTACACAAGGTTTTAATCAATTTATTAATGTATAAGAGGTTTGTGCTATCAGCAAAGTGATACACAATAGAATTTTTAAAAGAAAATTTTAAATCGTTAGTATGTAATAAGAAGAACAGGGGGCTTAAGACTGAGACTTGAGGAACCCAAATTCGATAGAGTTAACTGAAGATTTAAAACCGTTGATATAATTTGTTTACGTTTACGTAAGTAAGAAGAAAACCGACTTTTTGGAATACCACGTGCACCATAATGCTCCAGTTTTGCAACTAAGATATCATGATCTACAGTGTCAAATGCATTTTTCAACTAAATTAAAGCACCGCAAGCGAAATTGACATTATCGAGACCATCTCGTATTTTTTCGGTTATGCTAACAAGGGCATGAGTAGTCGAATGTTTAGCTAGAAAGCCAAACTGAAGATCAGTTGGACAGTTATATATACATATATATATATATTCAAGAAACTATATAATCTTTTATACATAAGCTTTTAAGCTCATAAGCTCAAGTAGCTTGCTAATATTTGATACTAAAGATATAGGTCTATAATTGTCACAGTTGAATTTAGAATCTTTTTTAAACAAAGGCAGAGTTTCTAATATATCTGGGAATCAGCCAGTTAAAAAGATAAATCGAATGGTTTTGCTAAAATAATTGAAACTTCGCCGCTTAGATCCTTAAGAATATTGATTGGCATACTGTTAGGACCAGAAGTTTTCCCTCTTTTTAAGTTTGAAATAAGTATGGATATTTCAGTGTTATTTGTAGGAGAAATAAAGAAATTATGAATGTTTAGATTTTTTAAATATCGTGAAAAATCAATATGATAAGAATCTATTTTGGATTGTATTATTTAATTAAGCATATTTGCAACAAAGGTAGGGTCAGTCACAAAATTTCCTTTAATGAGAATACAAGTAGGTGTAGAACTTGATCTATTTTTTATTTGAAGAATCTTTTGAGTTCCTTTCCAGGTTTCACGAAAGCTTTTCACGTTATCAGAAAAATATTAAAGTAATTTTGTTTACTTTTCCTAATCAACGTAACTAGCATGTTTCTATAGATTTTAAATCTATGCAATAATAGTTGTTTATTCTGATAATTTTTAGCTCTTAAATATCTACTATGCAGATCACTGTGTTTTTTCAAAGATTTGAAGATACCTTTGGTAATCTAATTTATTCCCGAAGAGTATTTTACCCATTTGCCGATAAAAATCTTTTCAGGCTTTCTTGCTGTTTATTTTAATAAACATTGGTTGTTATTATTTTTTTTTAAAAAGGCAAAAAAAATATAAAAAAGTTAAAGAAAAACAATATTTTCCAAATTGCTTATTTCTAACGAAGCTTTTCGTGGTGATGAAGTTTTCCTAAAATATATTTTTGTTAAAAATTAACTGTTCTTAACTAATTTGAGGGCGCTGTATCAAAAAAATGATGTGATTTTCTACTCTTATTTCTACTATTCTACAGACTACTCATAATTTGAAATGATCAGAAATAGGTTCAGTATCACGAGGGGAAAAATTTCAGCAATGTCCTTTCCTCTTATTAAACCAGTGCATATATTAAATGCAAAATTTGAGTTCATTTTTGAGCAAAAACTTCAAATGTTCTTAACTACTTGGAATCTAATTCGTCACGTTTTATACTCCATCACTAATATTCCATTCTTTTTATGTTTTACTTTCCTTGGAATCTTTCCATGATTTTAATATCCTGAAGGAATTATTTACTCTTTTCATTGCTAAAATTGCCAAAATTTTTTGGAAATTAATCCATAAACAAAAATTAACTATTATGCTCAAGTTGATATTTAGTGATGTGGAATTTTAAATCTTTGTAGTTGTCAGCTTTAATTTTAATTTTAACTTTCCGTTACACAGAATTGGCAAATTTTTACAAATGTATAGAAAACACTCTCACTATTTTTCCATTTCTTTTCCATGAAATCTAATTTCATGTCCAGAGGTGCAAACACTATTTTATTTATCACGTGGTACTAGCAGTGTAGTTTTAAGATATTTTTTCTACCTTTAAGTGTATATTTTATTAGTTAGTCTTCTTTAGGTTGTTGATACTTGCCAGTAAGAAAAGAAATAAGCCTTGTTGTTCTTGCAAGAAGTTCATCGCCTACAAGTATCATCAACTGATGGTCGAGCGTATTTTAGTCTTCTTCTTCTTTTTTTTTTTTTCTTTTTCTTTTTTTTTTAATTACCACTAAATAAACCCTGGTAATCCATAGTATACTTAAAAAAATATAAATTTTAAAATTATACCAGTAATATTTTTATTTATATCTAAAACATAGTTTAGTTCATCATCAAAAAGCGGAACAGACTATTTTTCTGAAAGAGATTTTAGAACCATGCCGTAAAAAGTTTTGATCTAGAGGCGATCACAACTTTAGAAGATCAATTGGTTGATCGGAATGACTTGCATAGTTTTTATCAGATCATCTTCTAAAAACTTCATCAAAGGCTATCAACAAAATTTCTGTGACAGTGTAACTCCTGATCAGAGTGTTTATCAACGAAGTGATTAGGAAAATCTTCGAACACAGATATCAGATTGTCATCGCTAAGCTACTGGATAAATTTTGATGGTTCACTTTGGTAGTTCAAATATTTGTGTTTCTTTTTACCTATTTCCTAATCACATAGAACACAATGTTTCTTGCAGGATCTTAAAAAGCCAATAGTATGAAAAAAATCTTTTGTTATCAAAAAGTCCATTTATATGGAACAATCTTTCTAATAAAGTTACAACAAGTTTAAGCAAAAAACTAAGAAAAAATTTCTTAACTCCCTGGATATAATACCAAGACCTCTTATTTATAGACTATAATATACCGTTTTTCCACTTCGGCAGATGCTAAATGAAATTTTTAGCAGATCTACCGAATTTGTTATAGTTTTTTCCACTCAAAAATTGTTCATTCCTAATGTGATGAATTTTGGACTTGTTTTCGCTTTTACCGATCGACGACCGACTTTTTTCTAGTTCTTGTTAGTAAACCATTATTTAGTTAATTTATTTCTCTAATAGATTTAATAAGAAAAAACTCTTTTTCAAAAGGAGGAACTCATTTATAAAAGGTAGTGACATTTTTCAATGAAAAAACAATTTTCTTTAGTTTCGTGTGGTCTCAAACGCTCCATATCTAATCTATTCAAACTAAAATAAGGTTTAAAAATGTTTAAAATTTCAAGACTGCTAACTAAACAGCGCTTTCTAAGTACCAGATGTTTTGTTGATCTATCTCGTTTTCATTAAAAGTTGTTTGTGCCTATGTTTTGATGGGGATTCGATTTACATTTAAAAGAGGTTTTGTACTTCGTAAATCAAAATTAAGGGGTTTGCTGCTGTGAGGCAAAGGTTACTTGATTCAGAAAATTTGTTGTAGGAGAAGAATCTTTTAATACCTTCCCAGGAGAATATTTTCGTACCTCTAATTTTTTTAATTCGCCAAAATACGTTTGAAAACTTAATATTTCCAAATATATATAATATGTATTTTTTGTCATGAAACCATCTCAAATAGATGGCATCCCAGATTTTGGTGTTTAGTTTAGAAAAGGTTCTTTGGGGTTACAGAAGCTCTTCGTTTAAAGCTTTGGTACTCAGACTTTTAGCTTAAGAAAATTATTCTGAAGAAATGAAATTATTTTCTTAAAATTTAATTATTTTAAACTCATTTTCCTTTCTTACTAAGGTTACTAGGGTAGAAGTGTTCGCCAGTAGCTGTTTGTTTTAATTTAGGTTTAGAAACTAAATAAATCTTTATACCGAAAAAAAGCAGCAAGTGATTCTTAAGGGCGTTAAATTTATACCACCTACTAAATTTTTGAAGGAGATATATCTAGAATTTCTGTGATTATCTACAAACGCTAAACCAACAAAATATTTTTGGTTTCTTAGCTTTTCTAAAAATAAAGTATAATATTATAAACCCGTCTATAATTTTCACGACAAATGCTGCAGTAACATACTGAACAGTCCCATTTAGAAAGCGATTTTTTAAAACAGGACAACGATTCACACTGTTTTACACCATTTGGAACACTGTTTCAAAGAGAATAGGCTTTAAACAAGACAGAGATAGTTCCGTACAGGGATGTTTTCACTGGAAGGAGTTTTAAAATGCGAGAGAACATTTTCTAAAGAAGTATCACAAGCATGAAGAGTGCTGTCGTCTGCAAAGTTACAAATATCACAATCTAGTACAAAAAAGAACATATCGTTTATAAAAATATTAAATAAAAGAGGTCCAAGTATACTGAGGAACACCAATAATATCTAACCATTTACTAAAAATACATTTACTACTTGTTTTTGTGAGTAAAAGTATCTTTTTACAAAACTTTTTAGCAGAGAAACCGTATACAGATAGTTTAGCCAAAAGCAAATCATGGGGGATACAGTCGTAGGCTTTAGATAAACGCATGAGGATTGTACCTATTACGTCTTTCTTGTCTAGAAATATAAAATAGATTTAAATGAAAAATTGTAAATCTATAAAATTGAATAAAAATGCGCAAATAAAAACTTAATCAATTAAAATACATGAATAGCAGTAATATTGTAAAAAAAAAAAAAAAAAAGAAGAAGAAAGGCGAAGATTCAAAATATAATTTCTTGCAAACAAGAAAGCTTATCTTTGTTTCGGAAGATTCAAAATGATAAGAAAAAGCCTCGGTAAGTCGAATTAAGATTACTAAAATCAAAAACGTTGACAAACAACAAGGTTATTCAAAGGCTAAAGTGAAGTCGAAGGAAAGTCGTCACCAAAATTTGTTTTTTTGTGACTAAAATTTCAACAGGCAAATAAGATCAACACAAATAACTATCTTCATTTATAACGAGAATTCTTTTTAAAAACTAATGAATGAGTATTAGACAATAATTAATTCAATGGAGTCCAAGCAGAAAGCTTTCCAGTTAGATGTTAACCTTTATGAAATTGAATTATAAAACTGTATCATGAGAAACTGATAACTCTGCTTCTTTAATAGCTCTAAAAGTTCTCATGATTTACTAAGGTAATTAGTAAGGAAATAATAAGATGGTAAGGTATTTAATATGCTAAAAGTGTTTAACAAGGAAATGATATGTTAGAAAAACTCCACCATCCTGAATCTAAAGGAAAACGTTACCGCCGAGACAAAACTTGCTGATAGCATTAAACGTTCTTTTGCTTTCGCTGCAGAAAACCAAAAATAATGCAATGGCCACCTTTTTCTTAGACTAAAAAACTAGAATATGAATATGTAGATATTACGGAGCTTTTTGTTAATGTTTGATAAATCGCAAAGAATTATCTACAACTTAATTAAATAGAAAAAGATTTTGTAAAAACTTCACAGTATTTCGCAGTACTTTATTTCTTCTACAAAATGTGTAATGAAAAAGTTTAGCGAACAAAGATATCAACATTGTAACTTAACTGATACTGCGAAATAAGTGGGCGGTCACTGTATGTTGTACGTTTTTTTTTTTTCACTTATTATTGTTTATGTACGAATGTTAATATTTCCATTATATAATTATTCTCTGATTTTTTCAGACCTGCCTTTAGGAGTTATTTTTTATATTGGTAACGTGTGGCGTTATATAGGCTCTGTCATATAGAGATTGTTTGTGTTTTGCTATTGAACTCTGTTTATCAATAATTTATATGCGCCATAAATGAAAACATTTGAAATGATAAATAGCTATAAAGATTGATATAAATTTATAACACCAGCATCAAATAATATTGAAATTTAACGTATATCAAATTTAATGTTAAAAACAAAATTTTTTTTTTTTTTTTTTTTGAGAAAGATAGAAAAAAAGTTTTCCTATGATGGTAAAAGATTAAAGATCAACTTATTAAGAAAAGGGTTGGTAAGTGTGTATGAGAGTTCCCAAATTTCGCAATGCGGGAAAGAAAAAATTTATAAAAGGTATATATATTACAGAAACGTATAACAGGTTTAAAACTCTGATTAGAAGTGCTCATCATTGGAAAAAGCTGTTGTTCCAACAACAGCCAAAATTAACAACCGTTTCAGTAGTTAGGTTAATGTTTAAATGCTCTATTTTTGAAAAGAAATCAAATGTTTTTTTATAGCGTAGATCTATCTGTATTTCGATTTGACGGGAAAGAATATATTTAAAACACCAGACTTTGTCACTTTGCCAATTAATCGAGACAAGAAAAAAAACTGAGGCCGTCTCTATTTAATGTTTAATTCATGGTCGCCAATGCGCATTTTGTTTTGAAAAAATAATCACCGCCTTTTAGTATTTTAGTTTACTTTATTAGTATTATTAAAATAATTTAACGTTCATTATAATATTCGAGGATCAAACCAAAATCTGTAAAAACCTCGGGAATTGATCTCTGGGAATCTTTTATAGCCTTATGATCAGAAAGTGAATGGCGATTAATCTTTCCGGTAAACCAGTAAACCGGCGTCTCACGCCGGGAGAGAGTTATGTTTCGCTCTTTGAATCCAGCTGTACCCTTTGGAGTTGTCTGCCAAAACGAATCAATCGACAATTTACAATAGTTTTGTGTAAAAGAAAGTTTTCCCGTGTTCTTAACTTACCCGTACCCATTGTGTGTGCTACGTCAGGCTGTTTTGCAGAATTGGCAGTGTGGCCTAGCGGTAGCACATTTTTTGATAACATTGTATTGTAATGGAAAATGTTGTGGGTTCAAATCCACTAGAGAGCAAAAACAAAAAAATTTCATTAGCGATTGTTGCTGTAAAACAAATTGGAGCTTTAAATTGAGCTATTGCCCGATTCGATGATAAGATCATTCAGATCTTCTTCCGATTTAAAAAGATTCATAATCAAACACAATTTTTTAGCTAATTGGTGCACGTAGTAAGAAAGTTATTTCATGCGTATATTTTACTTTTTAGCTTTATAACATATAATACATATATATATAACACTGTATTAAAATATAATACACTGGATTGTAATATATAGCAAATATTTCCTGATGATATAAGTTTTATTCAAAACTCAAAGATAACCTGAAAAAAAAATTTTTCGTTAGATGTGGGAGTCGACCTCGTAACCTTTCGATCCGTAGTTCGACTCCATACCAACCTATCCATACTGATCAAAATTTTCTTATTATTTGTTATTGCAGATTTGCCCATAGTTTAAAAACGTCAATCAAAAATGAACCAACTAATGAAAATTCAGATAAACAGATTTTTTAGCGTGTTATTATAAAGACCAGTCACTCCAATTCAAATACATTTAGTTTAGATTTATAATACTGATGGTTTCAACAAATATTTACACAATATTCGTATATATTTAATTTAAGAGGTGTTAAGAATTGAAATATCACATGAAATTATTATTCTTTTTTAACAACATAATAAGTTTTTTCTTTGCGCAGTTGATTTGCAGCTTCAACCTTCGCGTTCTTGGAAGAGTTGCGTAGTAGTTTTATGGTTCAATAATTCCATTGTTCGAAAATTCTTTTTTTTCACGTGAAGAAATCTTTTTTCAGAGATTAGATAAAAATAAATATATAAAAACTATATATAAAGGAAAGTCAGTTCGTTTAATTTTGGTTTCTTACTATTTTTGCTTTAAATATGTTCATGTTGTTGTTATCCATATTAGCCCATTGTTTAAATACGACCAATTAAAAAGGTATAATGTCGAATGTTTGTAATAACCAATGAAAATCTTTATAATCATTAATGATTGACGGGAAATTAACGTAGTCGCTACTTTATAACTGAAATAATATATAGAAAGAAGGAATGCCGATAGGTTTAGTTTGTTTAAATCCAGGTTTAAAGGTGCGTCATTAAGGCTATGTTATAGAGATTGAAATATTATTTTATCATAGATTTCTTACATTATTTTATTGTTTTTATCGAAATACTGTCATAACCACGTAATTTTTTCAGGTTATAAATCATTTTAAAAACACCATTTGAAGTTAAATTTAATATCTGACATTATGTTGACAGGATATTGACAGGATTTTGAGGGGATTTTGGCAGGATGTTGAGAGGATGTCAACAGGATGTTGACAGGATGTTGAGAGGATGTTGAAAGGATATAGATCCCTGTATGTTTTTGTGTGTAATGTACAACAGGATGTTGAGAGGATGTTGAAAGGATATAGATCCCTGTATGTTTTTGTGTGTAATGTATAACGGGACCAAAATTGGAAATATTGGTGTGACAGACAATTTTTGTGCCTATCCTTGTCACCATTTGTTTTTTATCGAAGTGTTTATTCTTGTTGTTATCTTTTTTTGTCTATTATCTTTCATAGAATATTTTTTTGTGGCAGAATAATTACTCATTCACTCATTCATTTACTTAACGTTGAAATTTTCCAAATTATAAGATTATTTTTAACATCGATGGAGAAGGGTAACTTTTTTAGTAAAAAGATAGGAAAAACATTTTTAAAAAGATGTTTCGGAATAAATTTTTCGTTGATGACAGGTTTTAGTTAAATTAAGATAAGCCATTTTAGCTATGATATTAGCTAGGCTGGTCCGGTAGATTGAGATGAAAAAATGATGGGCTAAGCTTTATTTTCAAAAAAAATTCATGCATTAATGTCTCTGAGAATGAAGTTAAACAATGGCTTCTCCAATCATATATTAAAGCTCATTTACGAGAATTTTTACATATAATAATAATTGACGTCATTAAGTTTAAATCGATTTCACCTAATTCTAATTTTTGTAGAGTGATTATTTTATATAAAAAACGAAAGTTATTAGTTAAAAAAGTTAAGGCAAAATTTCAAATTGTTGTATAAATTTAGCAACAAAGTCTTTCGGAGCGAAACTCAAAAGCGCAAAAATCAATAATAAAAACTGAATACTTCTATGCATTGTACTGGTTTTCAATGCAGTCTATCTATTATTTATAAGAAGAAAAAAAACATATCAAAAAGCTCGGAAAGATTGGCGGATAAAGAAGCAAAAAGCTAAATAAATAAGCGTTTGATTCATACAGTAAAATATATTTTATTATTAAAAGAGAATCAGCATTTTTTCTACATAGTAAATGCATACAGTGTGCTGTGATGTGACTTATACAATAGATGGATATATTAATATTACTATATTATTCGTAAGTGAAGTAATTTAACATTTCTTATGGGCATTTTCAAATTTTAGTGTGTGCTACGGTTTGTGGTAAAGCTATATAATAAACGTTATGTGTGTAAATATTTAAAATCAAGCGCACACACAGATATTATCATGCAGAGCTATAATATATAAGTTGTTTAACCACATAATCAGAGAAAAATTCTAAGTGTATATTTTCGTTATCTTATCTAACTTGGT
>JAUZNK010052919.1:0-15704 GCA_035046665.1 Euphysa ruthae
TACCCTTGGGTATTATAAAGTATATATAAACTTATGTTTCAATGTAGTATTTATCTGTTACTAGATGCATAATAAATGTATGTCTGTCTAGACAGTTTTGTAAGATCAGAATCTTCATTTGCTAGATACCCAACTTTACATTAATATACCTAAAAATGCTGCAGTTTTAAAGTTCTTGAATATGGACATTTATTTTTAAAACTTGCAGTTAAAAATGTTTGCAACAAGAAAAAACATAAATTATTTTATTTACCCTTTTGTTGGTGCGATAGCCCACCTATAATTTCAGACACATCTGTCTCTTTGAAGTTATACGATAATTGCTGAAAATTTTTGTGTTTTGGTGCTTGGTCAAAATATGGTAATTTATAATAACTCTTGTTAATAATAATGAAAGGTTTAACCCACTAAATTTAACTGTTCTAGCCAATGTGTTATTCTTTAAGATGCATCTACATACTTTTGAAAAAAAAAATACTCAATCATGAAGAAATTTGCTGTATAATGCTGCCCTTTCACAAACACCTTTAACCCTAATTTTATAAAATTCTGCTTTATTTATTTTTCTATATGTTTACATTTTTGAATGAGACAAATTGAAATATAAAAAAATTCAGAAATGATTTTAAAAAATGAGAACAAAATGCAAGTTATACAGCTGCTTATTTTTCTGATTTTTGTGTTTTTCATGGCATAAAGTCTTTTTTGAAAAGGATCACTTTTATCAATATGATCATCCTCCAAACAACCAATTTTATATCTTCAGAATGATAAAAGCAATATTGTTCATTGCATTTTTTTTTCTTCAGCAGCTGAGACCTTGGTATTCTGATGCCATATTGTTAAAACCCTGTAAAGTTTTCACAGAAGCTTCTGATGGAATTACACCTTCAAAAAATTCAGTGTCAAATGTCTTCGTAGTTTTTACATTTGATTTTCAATCATGAAAATACTTTATTTATAATTTCAGCTTTATCATTCATAATTTTGACTTTTTTCATATCAGAATGATTAAGCAAAGCATATTGCTTAATCACAGAATATTCTCACACAAGTTGAAAATTTTTTTTTATAGGTTTTGGTGTGAAAACCACTTTATTTAAATCCAGCATTTTTAGGAGATTCAGTTAGTCAGTTATTACGTAAATTATTCAAGATGTGAACATATAACACATTTTCAGTTGCTTTTACAAATAATTTTCCATGATATATCAATATCTTTTAAACATCATGGGTTAACATGCATATTTTTTTTTACCTTTTGCTGATGTGGACAGCTCACTCCATAGATAGTTCATTGAATAGTTAGAAAATTTTTTTACATTGACTAGAATGATAGGCTTTGAATTTTTACTAATCGTGGTTAAATACTGCAGAAGAATTTGTGGAAAATCCTGTGATTGAAGACATAGGACGTCTTCTTGTGATTGAAGACATGGAATGTCTTCTTGTGACAGAAAACAATTGAATTGCCAGTTGTCAACTGAAAAAAATCATCCATTTCATCCTTTTGTTCATTTTGTACGCATTTGTAATGTTTTATGAGGTTGAAGAGGTGGTGTTTGAAGCTGTGATGTTTATGATGGTGCTTTAGATCTAGATTTGTTGCTATGACTTCTGTTTTTTCATAATTTTCTGGCTAATGTAGCTCAAATACAAAATTGTTATCAGAAACAATCAAATTAAAGTTAGGAATTTTACTGATCCACCTTTGTTTTTCTGAATCCACTTTAGGAAGTTAAAACACACCTCTTTTCCTGCGACTTTTTTTAGAAAGCATAGTTTGTCTTTAGTTCATGTTCATAACATTTCTTACCCATTCTTTGACAGATTTATGTTCTACTATTAAAAAAAAAAAAAAAAAGCTATTTAAATTTGAACTTTAACTTTTTTTAATACTAATATTTTTGGATATGCTGAAAATTGGTATTTGGGCATGATGACCTAAAATGAAATTAAATGTTACTTTTATGGTTTAGTTGGCAGAAGATGTGGACGAAATGGAATCTGGTGTTGACTCTTCTGAATTGTCTAGTAAACTAACAGAATCAAATACAAGAGGGGATTATAAAAGCGAAGGAGACTCAGAAGACGAAGATAAAAATTTAACTCCAGACGCAAAACAAAAAAAGGAAAAATTTCGACAGCATAGACAAAAACACTATAATGAATTCCAAAATGTTAAAAAGGCGAGAGAACTTATTGAAAAGGAATTTGCAGAAATTGAAAAGGGAGAAGATAACAAGAACAACGATAGTATGGACACAACTAGTTGAATTTCACATCTTTAGGAATTGATAAATTTTAGATAATGGCCTTGGTAGGACGGATGATAGTGATAAATAAAGAGATTAATATTCAAGCAGGAGAAACTTAATTTAAATAGTCCAATAGTTAATTATTTTCGTTCCTGAATAAATAATACACAAAATAAAGAATTGTACAAAGAACATGCTGCTTTTATTTATTTCTAAATCCACTCTTATGTCATTGTAATTTTACTTTCAACTATTTATCAAATATTTTTTCACGAGGCTCAGTTGAGTCTGAAGTCTCATAAAGTTTTGGTAATTTTTAATGTTTCTTAATTTCCAAACGATATAAGACTATAAATAGAAAAATTAAAACAACATGTCATGAGTTATAATATTTTATTGAACTACATTTCGGGAGATAAACTGCTCCCATGATCAACCTGATGATGGGAGCAGTTTGTCTCCCAAAACGTAGTTCAATAAAGTATTATAACTCATGACATATTGTTTTAATTTTTCTATTTATTATAATGACTGAGTTGACAAAGACCAATATTTTTAAAAATATAAGAGCATGTTTATAAGAATTCTATTCCAGAACCCTGTTTTATTGCTTATCAAAATAAGAGGATAAAGCAAAATTTATCACATTCTAGCATTAAGGTCATATTTCCTCTATATAAATTTTGGATTTCATATCTGATGGCTGATCCACAAAGTAACTGATTATGATAATTGTTACTATAGGTTTATCCAGTACTAACAGCGATGGCAGTAGATTGACTCTCTTTTCCAAGCGATATCTATCACATAGAATAGGCTAATTTTCCTAGGAAATCATGAAAAATTTTAGATTATAATCGTTTTTCCCCCTCTTTTTTTCGATCGATTACTAATAGAAAAAATTCAGGTAAATATTTGATTCAACACACCGTAACTTCCTTCCCAGACACATCGTCAACAGTAGTATCAATAGTGGCTTTAATTTTTTAAGGGACTTAACCCCATCCTATGATTCTAATAAGGTTATCACACCTTTCAGTCATCTTTAGGTGATTATTTCACTGGTAGTCCATCTCCATACAAAAATAAATTTTACATATTTGATTTCAAAATAATTAGGTTGATTTTGAACATCTAGGACACCCTTCTATTTTGAGTACGTAATTTTAACTGAAAATATTGTTCGAAACGTGTGCGAATGTATGGATGAAGGTCTTTTACAATATTTTGATAAAGCGAGATTTTATTAGTTCTATTTTTGCGTTCATTCTTTGTACAAAAATGCTTTCTGAAGCCGTGATAACAAAATTTGCGACTTAAATATACGAATGTTAAACAATGAATGAGTATTTATTAAAAAGAAAAAAAAATCTTACTTATTTTATAACATGCGACCTGAAATAAAGTAATCAGCAGTTATACAACATGAAAAAAAAAGTCTAAATGCCTGTGAATGGTTCTTTGTAAAATGTCAAAGACAATCAAGTACTATAATAAATTGCAACGTAATTATTTCTATCGTTAAAAAAAAAAAAAAAAGTTCTAGGCTTTGTGGTGCAAAAATTGTTCGTTTTACGTACTTTACCTTGACAACCTCCCTCCCTTTGTACGTTTTTGGTTTGACCGCTCCCTCTTCATCGGTACAAACTACGTAGATGACCACTTCAAATCATACAATTTAGACAATAAGTTGTGCACTAGCTGTATACCCGTCAAGATTCCAAAATTGGTGCAATTAAAAAAAAATGTGGAGGACCGGGGCATCGAACCCCGTACCTCTCGCATGCTAAGCGAGCGCTCTATCATTTGAACTAAACCTTCGTGACATTTAAAAAAAGAGGCCATTATTTTATGATAGAGTATTAATTCTTTTAATTGTTGAAAAACGACCAATCAAAAACGATATTATTGGTAAATCCAACCAATGAAAATCTTTAGTATTTTATATATATATATATTTTTTTTTTTTTGTATATATATATAAATTGGACTATTTTTTAACTTTTAAAATGAATGAGTCCATGATTCATTATAAGCTAGCTGTAGGGAAAATGAGGTAGGGGGTTTCACATATAATAGATTCAGTTCAGTCACGTGACTTTCCGGTACAGTAAACAATAGATATGGTGCAATCACGTCATGCAAGAACAATAACGCCGAAGCAATAGAACAATAGCACCGTTTCAATAATCAGACTTTTAGTCCCAAACCAAAATAAACTTAAGCTGCAGTCTCCAAGAAATTAACCGATCAGAATAAGTTTTAGACTACAGACCAGAAGAAACTTGGTGCCTACACTCCTAAAAATTACCCAATCAGAATTTAAATTATCCAATTGGTATAAATTTTAGATCTCAGTCCAGAATTAGCTGAGATTCTAGGCTCCTAAAAATTAATCAATTAGAATAAACAATAAGGATTATTTCATTTAAATTCTTTTTAGTGGAAGAAATAATGAAAAGAAAAATTGCGAATGACGAAATCATAAACACAAAGACGTTTTTAACCAAATAATAATACAATCAATTGAAATTATGTACGAAAAAAAAAAGCCAAAATAAAGCTGAGTGATGAAAAACTCCTCAGATCGTATGAACAAACTATCAAGAACAATCAAACTTACAAATATTTACTTTTTTCAGAAGCACCTAATACTCCGAATGATTTAAACTTTATTATCAAAAATAATTTACAAGATGATGAAAGTGATTGTTTTATGTATGACTTTATAAAACTTTGTAATGCAAACGTTGCAGAGCAAAACGCTATTTATCCAATGAATTTAAGTTTGTATGTGTGGGAAAAACGCTTCTTACAATAATCGTATCTACAGGGTCAAGATTTCTAGCATAAGTTTGTATTGTATCGGTAAAGACTTTTTTTAGTATTTCCCTTTATTTAAATTTTATGCTTTGCATTTACCATTTCGTCATTCATAATTGTTCGTTTTAAACCAGGAGCTCGTGATGGATCTTTTCACACCATTTTCCTCAAACGATTTGACCCTTTTAAATTTACAAGTACATCCTAAATACTAGAAAAATATTTGTTAGCTTCTCTATCGCTGGGGCACAGGACAGCCCAGAAAAGTACCCTAATTGACATAATTTCACCTTATAAGTCTCATGGATGAAGCTTGGCCAGATTCAAGTATAAAGATGTACGATTACAAAAACAAGAACTTACAAATATATCAGGGGTTGGTTTAGTCAGACTCACTACGAAGTGCCATTTCGGGTGGCTGTTTCACCCCCATAAGCCTCATAACTAAATTTTCGTACAAGTAAAGTACCAGATAGGAAAATTTAAAAATGTAAATGTTGCCTGGTATGCAAGACAAACACATAACCAGACCTAATTTTGTGCACTCGATCCCATACCGTTCAACTAGCGATCTACAAAAGCCTCATTTTCACCCCATAAATCCCATGGATGAAACTTGGTCAGAATGTAGTATAACAATATGCGGCTACAAAAACACAAGCACCTAAAAAAATTCCCGGAGGGTTGGGTAAGTCAGGCCCCCTCTCCCGAAGTATCATTGCCTGGAACTATTTCACCCAATATTATGAAAATAACTCTTAAAATTGCGACTGAAAGCGGAAAAACCTCAACTACAGTTACAAAAATTAACTTTTAAATGTGCCTGAAAACTGATTTTTTAATCTTTACCCTAGCAACGGATTCTTTATATCGTTGCTAAGGTGTCCAAATTAGTCTAAATAATTTGGCTTGTGGCCAGAATGTAAATAAAGATTGCAGCCATACACGACTTCATGAAAATATATGCTATTTCAAACAATGACTTGTTTTAAACCATGAGATCAAAAATAACACTATTGAAAATTCTATTTTTATGGCTTGATATTTTAGTTTTTTTTGTCAAAGAGAAAATAGACTTCTAGTAGAGTGTATTCATGCAACACACATTTCTTCTGCTGCATCAAATGCTGAAGCACTGAAAAATGCGAAACCAATGCGTTCAGCGTCTGGAAAAAAGTTACAACACAATGAATAAGAAAACAGCGACACAAATGTTGAGGATTTTATTTTGACTATGAACTTTTCCTTACAATTAGTATTATAAAGTGTCCTCACCATACGTGTTGTGTGGAAAGTGTGTCGTTGGAGTGTTGCTCGGTAAGTTGGCACTTTGTCAAAAACTAAATATTATATGTGATAATGTTTTGCGTTGATGTTTTTGAAATAAACTTTTCATGGATGTTTAAAAGATGTAGCTGAATTCTATTTCACTTGCCTACTTTATTAAACCTACTGAGGAACATATAAAAACGAGTCTGTTTTAGCCAATCTAGATAGTTAAAAACGCAAAAAGCTTTCTAGCCCGTCGGCTTCAACCATGGTGAACCTCCTCACACACACAGTTTTTTTAAAAATATATTTCGAAATCTGCAGCCAAATAAATACAAAACGAGGTAACGCAAAAATGCAAAACGAATTATAACAACTACAGAGCTATTTTTCAATACGATTTTTAAAAGGGTGTGCTCCAAATTCTACATAGTATCAACAGAGATAGAAATATGATGCAGGCTAAATAAGAAGGGAAATCACCGATATAAATTTCAAAAAAGGAATTGCCACTATAAAATAAAACTATTTTTGGAAATGAGAATTACCATGACAAATAAAAATCATAGAAATCTATGTGATGACTTTATAATTAATGAACATTTTTAGTTTTATCGGCTTTTGCCACTAATAATATCAAGAATAAAATATCCTGCACACACTTAGTGCTTTGTCTACGTAGATCCACAACACATTTAACACAGCATAATCATATTTTTAATAAATTGTATCGAGAAAACTTTGTGGAAATGCAACAGACCTATTAATAATCGAAGAACGTATCTAGGAAACAGAACAGAGCGAATATGGCATATAGACCGTAGGTTATTCCAACACTTATTGTCAAATCGAGGACACATTGCAATTTTTAAACTATTTAAATTATAAAAGTGACTGGAATTACTTTCCTAGAAACTGTGTTATATTAAATTAGCCTGCGTCAAGAATATTATCTGCTTTTTAATTTCCAAAACGAAATCAAATATTTTTTAATTTATAAAACGAAATCAAATTTACTTTTTTTCTTTCTTTTTAATCTTAATCTTAAATAACACACGCACGCACGCGCACATACATACATTATGTTTCGAGAAAGATGAAAGCGTTTTGCTTCATTTTGATTGCGGCGTACCGATTTTTTTTAAAGATTGAATGGTTAAACACGAAAATAAAACAAAAAACCTTTCATAGCATCACCAAAATATCTTTTAAAGAAAATATAAATTATTACAACAATAAAAAATATTTTAAAAATATGTTATAATATATGCAAGCATATGGGAAAAGTCAAGGAAACTTTACGATTATAAGGGAAGCCATGAAAGGTAATTTGATTTAATTTGTGTGAATTTACGTTAGATGTATGGTGCAATGCTTTTCCAGGATTAAATCTAGTTAAACAGCCTCACTTTCAACACATTCTAAATATTCGTGAAGTTTCCTTGTGAGATTATCCAGAAGTCATAGAAAACACCTACGCGATATTAAAAAAATTTTTTTTTAAAGAACTAAGGATTTATACAAATCTGTAAGGATGGAAGACAGAAATAGTGAGGAAGGAGGAATGTTATAACTTATATCATTTACATACGCCCCAGTCGAAAAATTAGAAAGGAGAAATTTCGCAAAATTTTTCAAAGTTGGCTATTCACATAAATCTTAAAAAAGCCTTTAAAGGTTTTTTAGAAAATAATTTAAATTGTAAAAAAATAAAACTTTTGACATTATTTTGTATCTCAAGAAAACAGATTTCTTTAAAAAAAGCATTTAAAAATTAGCATCTATAAATGCATGACAAATATTTGCAAATAATCAGGAAAAATTTTAAGTAGTAGCCTCAGCTTTAATCCCAAGTTGTTATGTAACAATTACGTCACTATTACGTAAGATATTAAAGAACACATATCCTAGAACATAGTTTTTGCGCTAAAATTTCTGGGTTTAATCAAATCTTGGCTCGAATTTTCCGGACTAAATACATATTTTAAATGCTATAATCGTTTTAAAATTGGGAATTTTATTAGGTGACGATATGGATAATTTCAATCTCATACTGAGAATTTAGACAAGCATAAGGCTAAAAAATGGTTGAACAGCATGGATAAAACATCTCAATTCGGGGTGAGCAATAACAAATAAATCAATCGTTTTGTAGCTACACAAAAAATGTATTGCATGAACCAATGACAATATTTATAATGAAACAAAAGAATTTCGATTAACATGAAGTTATTGAATATTTCAGGCCTAGAATCAGCCCGATTATAGTGGATGTGCTGAAATATAAATTGTTCCATGTATAAAGAAATTGTAAACTTTACAGCTCTAAGCCCTGGATTAAAATTCTCTATATAATCAGCCCTGACTTGCTTTAAACCTAGAAATATATAAATATATTAGCAAATAAAAATAAATAAATAAACAAATGCAAGTTACTTACCTAGCCTGACGAAAAGCTTAGCGGTTTTAATTACCTCGCCATATTTGTTAGAAACGACACATTCGTAAATACCTTGATCTGTTTCAACAACAGAAGGAATGTAAAGTTCTTGATCGCGAGTTATACTCGACAAAGGGAGATCGCCGTTTCTTTTGCGCCAAAGCAATTTCAAGACTGCGCCTGATGTTTCACATACAAATGAGATTGAGGCTCCTAACCGAACTCGATGTATAACCGGGGTGATCATTAAAGACGGTAAGCTGTCAGCACCTGTATTTTAAATTATACCAAAATGATAAAATGTATATATATATATATATATATATATATATATATACAAAAATATATTTATATATATATATAAATATATTTTTGTCAGACTCAAGATAAAAATTCCTGAGGAAAAATAACCCATTTTTGGTCTTGAACATAGATCAAAATATAAATGCAAGAAATTTACAATACCTTTAACGTACAGCTGTGCACCTATGGTAGCTCGCCCACCACGGTTTGTTGCTGTGCATATATACTTCCCTTCGTCACTTTTCTGAGCATTTTTTACTTCTAAAATGTTTCGATTAATATAAAAATTAGCTGACATAAGCTTCCCGTCGCTGCGTTGCCACGTGGTATCAGGCGTTGGATAACCAATGGTAGAACATTGAAATTTAGCACTGCCACCTATTTCAACCACTCTCTCCATAGCATCCAGTGAGACTCTAGGTGCAATAACGACTAAATGAAAGCGATATTTTTTTATTGAAACTTTTTCATCCGTTGTTTTATTATGATGCATTCTTAAATGTCCTTATATATGAGTCAGAATACTCTGCTAATATATGGGAAAATCTCTACCTAATATAGTTTAATCACTATATAAAGGTTTGCGAAAGCATGGCAAACTTGTTGGCAAGCCAAAGTTAAAAATGCTGTATGGTAATTGATAATAGAAGAAAACTACAACAGAATTCAACAAACAACAAATTTTCTTACGATACCTGTTATTAATATACAATAAAGCTGCAGCTAAACAGAAATTTTCTTTCGACAGTATTGAAATTACTTTTGATTTGGTTTTAATCTATTCGTAGAATAGCATATAGAAAAAAAAAAATTATAGTATATCGCAAACATAGTGAAATAAAAATATTTTTTTTTTTATTTAAAAAATATATTTCAATGCAAAATGAATTGAAATTTAACTTAAAGTATGAAACAATTGCCTTTGTAAAAACACGAAATTAAATAATATTAAAACTATTTGATGTTTACATTCGAATGGAATGTTAATGATTCTTTTGTTAAACGTTTACAAAAAATTCTTTGTGGACAGTATTGAAATTAATTTTGCTTTGGTTTTGATTTAGTAAGCAGTGTCTCAATTTAATTATTTTCTACTGCTCAAATATTATTAATAAAGAAATGGGAAGGCAAGAGAAAATATGAAAAAAATAGACACGAATTTTGAATAGAATTTCGGCCCAAAAATCTGCGGAGTCAGCAAAAAAAAAACCCCTTCCTTACTATAGAGAATTTTACGCGTTGTTGCCATATGGGCTCTAGCTGCATTATGTAAACTATGTTTATTTCCACTTCAAAATCAAATCAAAATGTCTCATTAAAATTAAACTCCCATTCTGGACCTTATGCGGGTCAAGCATAAAAAATCGCTGGATACCTGGGGATGAAGAAAATTTTGTTAAATTTTCCAGATGTTCTGAGATTAAGAATATAGTTAAAATTTGAATGATTAAGATAATTAATTAATGCAGAGTAAGGGTAGGATTATAAAATTAAAGCTTGAATGCAATATAAGGCATAACTCTAAACGAAAATGTAATTGTTTTAAGGTCAAATAATGTATCATTCGCTTCATGAAAATCATTTACAGAATAATTTCGATAAAATAAAAATTAGGAGCGAATTAAGGTCAAATGAAGGGATGAATTGAAAAGGATTTTTTGAGCTGGTAAATCCAACCTGATTATCGGTAAACATAATTCTTGTTGAGAATCCTTAACTCTTCATCAGGGAAAGAGTTTTAATGATAATATGTACGGCATATTTTTGGTTTATGAGACCATAATGGCCATTTGTAGTCGATTCTCGGCAAAAAGTGATGTAATACTAACATTTATACAATGTTATTGGCTGAAAACCAAAATTTTTCTCTGTTTCTGAAAATAAATTACAGTTTTTACATTTGGAAAATCACTGATTTTATAGAAAACATATCCAAACGAATAATCGAACCTACAATGGACATAATTTTCCAGAAGTATAAAAAATATACTGAGATTTAATCTAAAGTGATCTAATACTATATATATAATAATAATGTTACAATACTATATAATAATATATTTAATACTGTCAAATTATCTAATATTTTCCCCATTGTCAATGTTGTCAATGAATTTGGACCATCCTACTTATCATATCAATGGGTAAATCCAATCTTCAACAATCAGGGAAAGGGGTTTTCCATGATAGTCTGAAAATTTTATTCGTTTCACTTAGCAAATAATTTTATTTAGTTGAATAAGTGCATTATCTTTGAATTCTAACATATATTGATGACATGACATGCACAGGCAATATAAAATTATGTATCTATTTTATTTAACTTTACATATAGTGGATGGATTTCTTTGAAAATCTCAATGTATTTCATAGTGTCGAACTAACACTTTAATTTATGTCTGAAAGTACAATCTGTTAGTAATGTAATATAATAAACTTTTTTTTACACAATAACAATAAAAAAATATCAAAAAATGTAATCTCAACTATCAGTTTACATCAGATTTCTTCACTACGCTACGCTCAAGGTGTTAAAAACCTTGAAATTGGTGAAGCGACAACCTCAATATAGCAAGTCATCAATTTACGAACACACAAACAAACCTGTTGCTACAAATTCAAGTTGACAATTTAAAAATAAAGGAAGACCACCAAAGTTCACTTCAAGGGATACATGGTCAATACTAAAAGTTATAATACCTAAACTTTGAGGAGAAGTCGGTTATTATTCCTCTGGCAGGGTAAAAATGGAGGCAGGGTTGGAAAAGATTGTTCAGGGAAAGGGGTTTTCCGGAAATATTATGTCCATAATTGTAGCTTTTTTATATCTTAGCAAAATTTTTTCTTATGTTTTAAAAGAAATGGAAAAAAATGATTCCATGCGTAGAACAAAACTTTTTGATTTTTGAAAGTAGCCCAACATGAGTCAAATTCTCTGAGAGGTTAACTGATGACATCTCGGTATTGCTCATGAAATCGAAAAGCTCATAAGCAGAGTCAGCATAAAACTAAGCGTATTTCCTTTGGAATATCATCTAATCACTTAATTCAACCAGGGACATTGAAGATATTTAATACTTCAGGATAATTCAGAATAAAATTTTCAGAAAACAGTTTATCACTCACTGAAAATTACATACTGCTGACTACTTTGCTGACTAGATAAGCAAAGTTTTGATAAAAATAATTTTCAATTATTATTCAATTTCAAATAATTTAAATACTATTTCTTTATGCTAGCCATTACTAGGTGTCAAGTCTCCCAAACACCACACTCACCTATCATCATTTCGAGAATGGCAACTATGATTCGTGGAAAATGTTTAAGAAAACATTTTGTGAGACATTGTAAAATACACGCGGCTAATCGAGAAAAGTTAAGTTTAGGAATATATCTCAAATAAGTAACAACTGGTCAACCCTAGACACTCTTATTACCTAACCTAAAGAAAAATATAGCAAGAGCAAGAACTATAAAAATTTTTACCAATTTTTTTATCTTACATGTAAACAACATTTCTGACATTTTTCTGGTTTACTCAAAATGGTTGATGATGGGTGGGGGAAATGCTTGAGGGTGAGTGAAATCTGTTAATGGGGGATACCAAAGTAATATTATTTGAAATTCATTAAAAACTATTTAGTCAACAGTGTGTATTGGAAAGTGAGAGACAAAAAAGTTTTTTCCCAATCATTCCAACATGATAAGTAACTTCAATAATCCTGTTTTCTATTTTTCAGCTGCTCAAACTTACCTAATTCACACTATTACGGTAATAAAGACATTGACATATTTACAACCAGATTTTCCACCAAATCGGTTATTTCGAAATTTTTTATTCATTTCCTAGAGCAGATTGACTTTACCTTTTTTTAAAACTAAATAGAAAACTGAGAACTTGGCATCATACAAAATTTTTAAAAAATCCATTTAATATAATTCAAATGAAAATGAAAGATGCCTTATTGCACCAATAAGAACTTATTTCAAAGAATTCTAAGAGCACTTTAGATTAAATTTGGGTGTTATTTCTTGACTTTTCTCGAGCTTTCTGTGAAGTCAGAAAAAAAAATTACAATACCTCCTACTCTTAACTGCACACTGACTCGATCATTACTATATTGATTAGATACTCGGCATGTGTACAGCCCAGAATGACCACGATGTACTTTTGGTATTGTCAAAATTCCACCTTTAACTATTGCGTCAACAGGTAATTTACCAACATAGTCTCGTCTCCATGTAATTGTTGACGTCACTTCACTATTTGGGTTGCAAATGAAGCGTGCTGTGCCACCCTCTTCGATCCGAAGAGATTTGGGAGTAACTTCAGCAACAATTGGCTTCAAACGGTAACCTAGGTATAATAATTACATAAGAAGTATAATGACTACAGTGAAACAATGGAACAAAACAAACATTTCAATGAACAATACAAATTTACAAAACCATCAATATGTAAGAATCTTCAGAAGAAGAATTCTCTAACATTTAAAAAAATTTTTCAGGATCAATCAAATTTATTAAAACCAAAATTTTTCAACCAAACATGACTTTGTTTTGGGTCTGTGCTTGATAATGTTAAAAACATATAAATGTCAAAAAATTGAAAATGTTAAACTTATAAGAAAATATTTTTCCTAACATTATGCATAATTTTTGTGACGTACAAAATGAACTCATTTTAAGGCAATTGACCATTTGGTTCCTGGGTATAAAAAATCGCCGACCAACTGACAGACTATAAAATAATCAGAAACAGTGTACTTGAGTTCATACAAGATTTTGACAAAATCGGAACATAATCCTTCAAGAAAAAAAAACTATATGATGGGTCAAAAATGCCCTAAATTATCGTCAAAGCCATGCAAAAGAAGCACAAAGTGATTATTGTCAGACTCTTCAAATGGTTTATAGTGAGCTAAAAAATATTTCAGAAAAAATGAAAAGGGAATGGATGAATTTCTAAGATTTTTGATGGGCTCCAAAAAAAAAAATGGCATTGAGAAGACTTCTAGAAAACTTTAAAAACATCATTTCAGTCCGAAAATTACTATATTAAAGTCGTAGATATGAAGTTATAAATTCCTTGCATACAAAAAGCCATCTAATTTACTCATCCCGGGATTTCCAAATATAAACGTAAAAATTGACCTTCAAGTATGCTAATTTTGTAAATAAGCTTGTATTTTGACCAATTATTTTTTTCATTAATAGTTAGCATTTTTTTGTTTTTGGGGGAGTAATCTAATTATAAAAACAGCAAATATCAAAGAACTTTATTTCTCACGTTTTGACAAGAAATAAAACAAAATTTTTAACAATATTTAATAGACTTACAATTTTTTCATAAAAATTTGTTGAATATGATTGTTATTTTCAGAAAAAGACAGCGCAAAAAACTCACACAAGGTTTTTTATTTTACTTCTTAAATGGGACATAAAATTTTTTCCAAAAAATTTTGGTCAAAAGATATTATAAATTTTTGAATAAGATTCAAATCATCTTTATGTTTTTTGTCATAAAACTCTTAAAATCACAAATTTTGAGATGAAATATTAATTACTTATTCAGAAAGAATATATACTCATGACCACATTATCGAATATAGCAGTAAGACTTTGCTTCAAAGAGAAAATGAACCTTTAACATTATTTTACGTGCACTGATCTTGTACTTTTACCAAATATTTTGTCCATGATCTAGTCTAACCTATATTTAAGAGTGTAGCATGTAAATTAAACAGATAATGAAATTAGATTAAAAACCAACATTTGAATTAAACAAGAACACTATTACATCCCCTGGTAAGAGAATACAGAAGCTAATTTGATTATACACCAGAAATCCCTTCTGGATCCCTGTGACAATAGTGGTCGGAGAACATGGCAAATGCATATATTTCACTCAACTAGGGAGTGATCATTAGCCTTGGGTTGTTAAGTCTCCTACTGTGCGACTCTACAGTAAAAAGACTCGATCCCATTGGTGTCAGGAAGAGAATTTAGCTTTAAAAACATTGCTCCAAGATTTATCAATTGATTAGCCTCATCTATTGCACATACCAGTATGTTGAGTAATATTAGATGTTCTAAGTCTCACAGTAAATATTGATCATAAAGGAAGTGTCTGCTGCAAAAGCACAAGTAAATAAACATTAAGATATTGAAGATGACTAAAATTTAATAGAGACCTAACATACAAACAAAAAAAAATTTCCAAAAACTTACCAACAACTGTTAGAACAGCTTTTCCTGTACTAAGCCCATAGTCATTTCTAGCAGAACAAACGTAAGTTTCCTGGTCAGCAAAATGTAGGTTGAGTATTTTAAGCGTCTTAGAAGTACTAGTTGATGTTATTCGTACTCTTGTTGAGAAAGGTCGTCCATCAATCCGTGACCATTGAATATTCAAAGGACTTTCGCCGCTGGCTATGCACTTAAATACAGCTGTTGTGGCCACACGATCCCTTCTTTGTGGAGGATAAACTGAAACAGTTGGTTGGGCAATAACTAAAATAGAAGTATAAAATCCAATATTGTTTATTAAAGTAAATACAACATATAAAGCTATTAAGTTATTGAACAATACAGTTATTATTGATATCTA